>PVHP010002085.1:0-12175 GCA_004024765.1 Zapus hudsonius
CCTCTGCCACAGCACTGCAAACAGCGGCAGGAAGGTGTGCCAAACACTGGCAAGGGGAAGCTGGCTTATAACCCCATAAGCCTGCCCCCAACAACACAGCTTCATCAAGGTTGTAAAACCCAAACTGCCATCAGCTGAGGATCGATCTATCAGAACACATTCAATTGTTTGTGGGGGACACCTGTATCAAACCATGACACCACTCAAAACTCACCTGACTTTGACTGTCTCCAGCCTCAGGATGTCTACAGAATAGTTACCTGCAGCGAGCTCCTCGACCAGCGAGGAAGAACAACCACGACTCGAAGATCCTTCTCAAATCACACTTTTAATGGAGAGCCTTTTGATTGAAGGGGGGGCAGGAAGCGAGGGGCCCCGAACGCCAGAAGTCAGCTGCTTAAATAGGGAAAAGGGACATGGATCGTCCCATGATTGGCTGGCTCCTGCTTGCCACCTCCAGGCGCCACGGGAGCTGGGTGAGCAGAGGTTTGGAATAGCCATGAGCCAACAAGAGATGAGACTCTCGGGAGAACGCGGCAGTGGGCAGTTCTCATTTTATTGATAGATTGCAGCTGTTTATATAGGGAAAAGTCATAGGAAGCAAGATCTGTGGGCATCTCATGAGCTCGATTGGTAGGGGTCAGTATCCAAATTTACATAGATAAATTGAGGGGGCTATGTGACTCTATACATGGATAGAATGGTGATGTTAGCAGAGGAAATGAAACCTTATTGTTTGTTATTTGCAGTTAGGCTTTGATCTGCTTATCTTATCTTGGGGACAGCTGTGGCCTGCCTAGGGGCTTTGGAGTTTTCAGGATTGCTAAGATTTACAGGGGCCCCCGGACTTTGCCTCAACTTCCTTATCGGAAGGAGACTTGTCCCAGAAGCCTGCCAGACTCAGCAAAACCCTACATCCTCCATGCCTCATTAGCAGGGTACCACACTATATGAACCTGAATTTGAGCAAGAAGCAGGCTTTGCAGGCACCATGAGGTCCAGTAACATTGGCAATATCAAGGGCTTTCTCAGAGATCCAGGACAGTCTGTTCTGGCCTTCTCTATACAACAACAATAAGAATTTAGGTCTCCTAACTCTTTCCCACTATTGTTTGATTTTTTTTCCTGCTCGATTCCCTGAAGGCATTCATATATATCCTGTTCCTGTATCATTTAATTTTGCCCACGGCCTTTAAAATTAAAAAATAAGATAAAATAAGGCACACGTATACATACATGTATATGTAAACTATCCTTTGGCTTTTTTTGCTTTCCATATTTATTGTAAATAATTAGACACATTGCATGAGCAAATCTCATGGTGGTATCCACATTAACCTACTCACTGTTCCCACCCTGCTGGAGGCCTTTCTACTTAGGTTTGCTGGACCAGTCCATGGGATGGGGGGTTATGGATTGTACCAGAGATAGCCAGATTTTTTTCTCTCTCCCACCATGGCTCTTACAGTCTTTTTGCCCCCTCTTCTTCTCAGATCCCTAAGTCATGGTGGGTGGGTTTTAGGTCTGCTTTACTGTTGAGGTCTTAATTATCTCTGGATTTCTGCTTTAGATTGTATTGGGTATCCTCTGTTTGTCTCCATTATCCTTTCACAGGTTATCAGATTTGCTATGGAGGTAGGTGTTTTGCTCATCTCACCACTTCCTTGAATGTTTCATTTGGGTTCTATATCATAAATTCGGGGTGGTTCATCTCCTGCCTGTGTGACAGGTAGCATCTCTGGTCCTGTTGGTGGGATTGAGATGTCCATGGTTCTCATTGGCTTCTGAAACATACAAACAGTGTAGAGTGAGATTAGGATAGGTTAAATGAGACAAACTTTTTTAATCTGTTGAGATTCTAATGTGTATAGCCTTTCTGTAGCTCTCTGGTTAGTGGGGTTTCCACTTGGAGCCCACCATGAACCCACACAGCCAGAGTTTGCTTGCTTATGAGGGACATTTAGGTTTTGTGCTGTATGGAAAGTCTTTTGACAATAATGTGTATACAGTCTTGCCAACCTAAGACAATGAGACTGGTGCATTGATAGATGTGAGATACCCACTGTCCATTCCAACCTCCCGTGACATTATACAAGTGGAGTCAGGTTATTCCTAACAGGTATACTAGTCAGTCAAGCTCAAAATCCACGGAATAATTCATGCCTGAATATATTCTTTTGTGATATCAGCTGTTTTTGAAGGGTGCCAGTGTAATTGGTATTATCCATTTTACTAATCAATCATGTTTCACCAGTTTTTGCATATTTATATCAAATATTCTTTTTTAGTGGAGAAGGAATGCCTAAAGTTTCAGTGGGTAGAGTTAATCATGGAGGGGGAAACATAGCAGGAACAGGAATCTGGCTCACATCATCACATCAGCATGGAGGAGGTAGAGTGTGAGAAATCTATGTCAAATATTCCCATTTGCAAAATAACAATACATTTATTTTTCCAGTTACAAAATAAAATGTTGTTAAAAGGCTACAATCATTGTATCTATCCTAAAGAAAAAGAAGTCTCCAAATCCCACCACTTAGTAATATCAGTATATTTATTTGTAATTGTCTATAAAAATAGGATATATTTTTTAAAAATTCTGTATTTGCCCAGTGTGGTGGCTCATGTCTTTAATCCCAGCACTTGGTAGGCAGAGGTAGAAGGATCTCTGGGAGCTCAAGGTCACACTCAGTGAATTTTAGGTCAAGGTCACCCTGAGATAGAGTGAGACCCTACCATGAAAAAACAACAACAACAAAAATCTTTATTTCAGAGAGAATGAGGGAGAGAGGAGCACCAGGGCTGCAAACTCCAGATGCATGCACCAATTGGTGAATCTGGCTGTGTACATGGGTATTAAGGAATTGAACCAGATAGGCTTTACAAGTGCCCTCAACCACTGAGCCATCTCCCCAGCCCTAGGGTATACTTTTATGCATCTTTCTATAATTGAAAATAATAATAATTTTATTGAACTTCTAATATCCTTTCATATAGGTGTGCAGTTAGTTAATCCAGCCTTCCATTTTTGGATGTTCAAGGTACTGATTTTTTAATACATATATTTTCATAAGTATGGGGGAATATATATAAACTGTTGCCAAAGCCAAATCCAAGTAAAAATTACCTCTATTAATAATAGGATTCTGATAGAAGTACTACTCTTTAAAAGTATGTTATTATAAACAGTGATGTGATTCTTGGTAGATGTGGTTACAAAGAGCAGTGTTGGCCCAGTGGTCTCTTGCTTGATGAAAGACTGGAGAAGTGGCTGCTCCTTATTCCACCTCCAAGGCTGCACAGTTCTTTCTGGTTTTTGTAAATGGTCACCATATTGTTATTTTGGCCACTTTTCCTTCTCTGCCACGTATGATCATGTGTGAGGCTGACCTTCTGAGGATTGTAGAAGCATTTATTTTGGCCACTTTAATGAGGATGACACATATTTTGTTCTCTTGCCAATAACCAACAGAGCCACCTTCCTACCATCTGTTTGAGTCCTGCACATAATGGCATGGAGTGATGTCATAGGATCTGTTTGTTGTGACTTCTGCACATTATCTGATGGGCATGAAAAATATAGGTCAGTGAATTCCAGTATTTGAGCAGGTACAAACTTCACCCCCATTTTAAGGTCAGAGATCTGAGATACATGTGCCAGAAGTCATAATAGTAGAATTGGAACTAGAAACTGGACTTGTAATTTCTCATCCAGTGTTCATCCCAAGGAATCCAGTAGTCCATGTCTGTGGTATGTTCATGTAAGGTACTTATAGTAGGCCAAGGAACACCATTGCTTTGGGGCTTTTCTTTGTGGTCTCCCATGAAAATGTCTTTCTTATCAAACTTTTCTAGTTTTCCAATATAAAGTTTTCTAAATATAAAGCATTTATTTAGTTCTCTGCCTTGTTAATCTTTGTAGAGTGCATGCAACATATGTATCAGAATTGAATGACTGTTCATAACTTTCCACCAGCAAACTGATACATGATCTTCATGTTTAGGTCCACATTTTTTCTGGGTTATGGACCCACTTGCATTGGATGGTAGCTATCACTCAAATTTTGTGACACCACATTTTCTTCTCTCGGAGAATGGTGGAATCTGATTGGCAAATAAACTAAGTGGCAGCTGGTTGTGGTGGTACATGCCTGTAATCCTAGGATCCAAGAGGCTGAAGCAGAAGAACCAAGTGTTCAAAGCCAGTCTGGACTATTGAGTGAGCTCTCTTGACTCAAAAAAAGTAAAACAAAGAAAAATGAAACAAAAACCTTCAATGACAAAGAACTAAGAAGTTTTGAAATATTAATTGTTTTTGTAAGGCCAACAAATTATCTCTTTTGGGTGTATGTATAGTAATGTTGCTGTGTGTATGAACAGATGCACATGCCCCATGTACACTTCTTTTTCAGAGACTAGAGGAGAATGTCAGGTATCTTCCTCTACCACTATTCTGCACTGTTTCCTTGAGAAGGGAATCTCTCACTGACCCTAGAGCTGCCACTTTTGGTCAGACTAACTAACCTAGTAGTCCCAAGGATTCTCCTTTCTCTGCACTCCTCCACATAGAACTAGGGTTACAGGCATGCATAGATATGCCCAGCTTTTTACACCTGTGCTGGGGAACAAACTCCAGCCATCTCAGGCTCTCTCGGGCTCTCCTGCTTGTGCAACCTACAAGTACTCTTACTTGCTGAGCCATTTCTCCACCTTACCCCCTTTTATTGAAATAGGGTTTCATATGGCCCAAGCTAACTTTAATTATGTAGTAAAGGATACCCTTGAACTTCTGAACCTCCTGCCTCTATCCCTGCTAGTTCTGGGATTATAGGTGTGCACCAACACGATCAGCTCTGAAATGATCTTTGTTAGTGTAGCAAAGCACTATTATAGCAGCGTATCTTAAGTTGCATATCAGAGACTCTAAGGTTTAGAGTACCTTTATTTTGTTCTGATCCTCTGATATAGGAGACTGAATTTAGGGCCACAGGCATGCTAGCAAATGTTCTACCACTGAACTGTTTCCTCAACCTTCTCTATACCTCTTTATTTTGAGGCAGGATTCTGCTAAGTATCCCAGGTTGGCCTTGAACTTGCCCATCTACTGCCTTAGCCTCTCAAGTACTGATGTTACAGGCACCACTAGACCTGTGTTATAATACATTATTGTTGTTCTGTTTTATATATTTTAATTTTAATTTTTTACATTTTTGAAGCAGGGTCTCACTCTAGCCCAGATTGACTTGGAACTCACTCTGTAGTTCAGGTTGGCCTCAAACTCACATCTTCCTACTTCAGTCTCCTGAGTTTTAGGATTAAAAACATGTACTACCACACCAGGCCTTGCCTTGTTTTTGTTTTTGAAATAAGGTCTATCCCTGGCTGGCCTGACACTTGCTATGTTGCCCAGACTAGTCTCCAATTCATGACAATTCCCCTGTTTCAGCTACTGAGTGCTGGTATTGCAGGTGTTTTTCACCAAGCTGTGCTTAGAGTGCATTTAGAAAAAATAACAACTCATACACACACGAAAAAAAACCTAAACTCCACACATTATCTATACTTTATAGTCTGTATGGTGGAGGGAGGCTGGCAGCTATAGGCGCTCTGGCACTAGTCTTGTCCTTGTGACATAATCATCTGAAAGTTGGACTTCATTCAGTTTTCTATGGTGAGGCAAATAAATTGTTTTCATAACAAATTGATATCTTAACAGAGAGGAGTTATCAGCATGATTCTGATGTGGTGAAGATTTACTTCTACCACGCCAAATAATGATGGTGAATTTTACAAAATTTCTCATTTGTGCCACATTCCATATTCATCAAATGTGTTTCTTGCCATAATTTCCTCATATCCATGAAGATCTGAGTACAAAGGCTTCCTACACTCTTTCCATTTATGCAATGTTTTCTTTTTTAATATTTAAAATTTATTTATTTGGAAGCAGAGAGAAAGAGAGAGAATGGGTGTCTTTTGCCTTTGCAAACAAACTCTAGATGCAGATGCATGTGTCACTTTGTAAATCTGACTTTACATGGGTCCTGGGTACTCAAACCTAGACTGCAAGCTTGCAAGCAAGCACCTTTAACTGCTGAGCTATCTCCCCAGCCAATTTACACAGTGTTTTCCAATGTAATTATTTTTATCTTTTGATATTCATTCCAGAGTCATCACATGTATAAGGTTTCTGTTTCAATATTCATTCAATATCAATTCAATATCAATAAAGCCTTGCCACATTATATTGCAGGTTATCTCAGCAATGCAAACTCTCAAACATTAAGGTGTTAAGAGTAAAGGATTTGTCACATTATTTGAGTGTGTAGGGTTTCTTTTCCTGTGGGATTTTTTTAAAATTTGGTTTTGCAAGGTAGGGTCTTGATCTAGCCCAGGCTGACCTGGAATTCACTACATAATCTCAGGGTGCCTTGAACTCACAGTGATACTCCTACTTCTGCCTCCCAAGTGCTGGGGTTAAAGGCATGTGCTACCACACCCTTTGGGAAATTTTGATATTACATGAGCATAAATCAACTTTTAACACCTCCCACCTGCGCATGTACAAACTTTGTCTCCAGTTTGAATTCCTGATTGGTGAGTAATTTTTGTCAACTCTTACACATAAGTTATGTTTTTTAAAATTTTATAATAGTTTAGGAACTATTATTAAAGGTCTTCCCACATTCCTCGCATTTCTAAGTGTTTCTCTAGTATTATTTTTATTATTTATTATTTTTTACAATGAGTTGATATTCCCAATTCCCCAATGCCCCCCTCCCCATCCCCATGGGCCGTCTGGATCAGTCCTTGTGGCGGGGGACCATGGATAGCCTACTATTCAGCCCGGTTCTCCTGGCCCAAGTGTGTTGTTACTGAGGGGTGCCATGCCTCTGGATAGTCTCCCCCACCATGGCTCTTTTAAGGTGTTGAAAAAAGGCTGAACAATCTCTAAATACTTTGCCACATTCCTCCCACATGTAGCGCCTCTTTCCAGGAAGAGATTTATGACAAAAAGAGCTTGACACATTCTGTATATTTGTGTGGTTTCTCTCTAGTATGACAAGACTGCATATTTTAAGATTAAAATTCCACATTCCAGAACCAACTACTTAGGTTTGCAAAGCACAGCTTATTGCTGCTGACGTGTGATGAACATGGATATGTGTTTGCTGCTATTGTTAGGACATTTTCATTCCATCCATTCATTTATCCAACAGTTTTTAAATGTATTTTATTTATTTATTTATGAGAGAGAGAGAGAGAGAGAGAGAGAGAGAGAGAGAGAGAGAGAGAGAGAGAGAGAGAGAGAGAGAGAGAGAGGCGAGAAAGAGAATGGGAACTCCTGGGCTTTCTGCCACTGCAAATGAACTCCAGACACATGGTGGCTATGGCACTCTGGCACCCTCCAGGAGATGGCTGCTCTGCACATCCATACAGCTCCTTTGAAAGTTAGATGCTTTCTCATGGACATGAGGTTTGAAGATGGATGTCTATTTGGGATTTTGTCCACAGTACCTATGTTATATAACTCTCAAGGCCCTTATTTCCTAAATGATCAGAATAACAGGAGTGAAGTTTTTAGCCTTTTGTCTTTGATTCCTGAAGCAACTTCTGAACTCTTTGAGAGCAATAAAGGTGAATAATAAAGATAGCCAGTCACCTGTTAATAATGCTGGGAGCACAATAGACCTCAGAAGCAGGCTTCAAAAAAGTAAAATCTCTCTCCCTGCCCTTTTCCTCCCCACCATCCCTTTAACTGCTCCTCATACTCCCCTTCCCTAAGGCAGATCATAGAAAGCAAAAATACAGCCTAATTTTCCCTTACTTTTTTTTATTCTTAGCACTGGCTGCAAGGAAAGTCTCTAATATTATATATAAGACATGATCATAGAAGGGATACTTCTGTAATGGCAGAGTTGGGGATTAGAATTTAGATAATACCCAGCACATTCCAATGCACCTCAGAACTTAAAGAGTACCTGAATTCTTGTCTATAAAATTAAAGAATTAAAATTATAGACCACCAGAGAATAAGGTATAATGGGAGACTTTATTTAAAAGAAAATGGGAAGAGATCTCCAGGCACCAGTGTGGATAGAGCACGTGGGAGAGGTTAGGTTTTAGCAAAATCTATGCTGTTCAGCCAAATGAGCATCAGAAGAAAAGGTAATAGAGGGCTCCCATCGTAAGGAAAAAGGTTCATGTGGGGAAAATCTTGAGCTAAGGAAAGGCCTTACCTTCCTGAGGCCTGGAAATTTAGAAGTCCTTCTCCTAGGAAGCCATATGAAGGAAAGGGAGGCTGCCTGGACTTTGTTTCAGTGACTTTTAAGACCTCAGCCAGGTAAGTCAGAGAGACAGCTGGTTTGTCTATACCCAATCAATCAGTTTTAGCATCTAGGTTTGAGCTAGACACTTCCCACTCAGGGGGAGGGGAGTCAGGGCTGGAATCTGTGAACTTGCCTGAAACTGTCATACTTCCCCACATCTAATGCTACCCAGAGGCCTAGGAAAATCTGAACAGACAGGCCTTGCTGAGTTTCCAAACTCAGTCTATCACCATAGTTCAAGACCCTTTTTGATCAGTCACATTTTCAGACAGTTGTCCATGATTAAATCATACCTACGCAATTAAACCTCAAAAGCACAGGTTCCAAAAACTTCTGTACAGCAGAGCAGGGGAGAATAGCAGGGAGAACTTTGCTTGGGAGTGTGCCACATCCCAGATCTTTGGGATTTGCAGGCCTTAACCTCTGAGCCATCTCTCCAGTCCCTCTGATATAACAAGCCTTCCTGGGAGGATAGCATCTCAATGAGTTCAGTGAGATTGTAATAACTTAATCAATTAACAACAGAGTCATCTGTCAGGGTCATCTGAACCCTTAGTTGAAGCTGATTGGTAAGAAGTTCTAGAGGGCTGTGCTTGCAGCTGTAATCCCAAATTAGGGAAGCATTGTGGGTCTGAGCTCACATCCTGTGAGATCTGATGTAATTTGTCAGAATTAAATTGATTTTGAAGATTCTTAGCCTCTGTCCACTGATTGCTTGCTGGCAGGTTGGCAAAATCTCTATGCAGTTTTGGATCACATATGTTTTACATGTGTGTAGTAGGAGAAAGTGGGTGTTCAGGAAATTGGACACATTGTTTTTTTCAAGGTAGGGTCTCACTCTAGCCTCAAACTCAGGCTGGCCTCGAACTCACAGCAATGCTTCTACCTCTTCCTCCCAGGTAGACTTTGGGAAGAACAGACAAAGGGGTTCAGTGACCTCAGTCTGTCATCAGTGTTGACATGACATGAGCTTTAGGCTTAACTAGAGGGAAAAAAAGCTATGCATAATTAAGCTATCCTGGCTTGGAGTTGTTGAACCTATAAATGCCAAGAAAAGACCACAGACTCAAATTTAGGCCAAATTAAAGCAAGCAATGTTTGTGTACATAGGAGCTGGCCAGCGGCTGTCTCACCCAAATGCAGGGCTCAGAAGACTAGCAGCCAACAAAGGAAAAAGTAGGGTTTTCATCTCCAAAATCTTGGAGCATTTCCAATAAGGAATTTATCAAACAGAAGTGCAATTAAGCAGGACTTACAGAGATAAAATATTACAGTTAGCTGTAAATTCTATGTGAGTCAAAATAACTAGATAACTTCTTCAAAGCACAAGCAAATTTTAAGACATGCTTATCCATCATCTTTTTCAGGACAACACTCTTCAAATTATCCTCTCTGTCTTATGTTCAAGGACTTCTTTCAGCTAGGTTCTTTGAGATTCTTCAGCTGTAGAGCAGGGAAAGTTTAGCCTCCTTGCAGTTAACTCTTTCAGCTTTCTTCCCTCTCACACTTTTAGTAATTAACCCTTTTTCTGCCACATTGGCATTTTCTTCTTTGGATGGTCTTGGTCTTATCATGGTCAAGGAAGGGAATAACTTATAGTCAGAGAGATTCCAGGCAAGTTCAAGATACAATCAGATCAAGCAGAACTTTATTACAAAATAGTTTCTAACTACAAGATAGAGTCTCTCAGGTTCTTCCATGTATCATTAGCTCAGCTCTGCTTCTACTTGAGTGATTTGAAGAAAGCCTTATAGCTTGAAGGAACAAGCCATCTCATTCCATGAGATGATCACTTCTGATTGGCGATTGGTGGCAGCTAGGCTGTTGATATGTCTGCAAAATTCTGCTGTTCCTGAACCCAAGGTGACTGTGGGTCTAGGACAATCCCTGGAGACCTGCCATGCCTTGTAGGAGTCTGGAACAGAGTATATGCTCAAGGACATAGAGACAAGCTGATGCAAATGCACCAGGCTATTATCTGCTTTTAGTTACCTTGTGGGCCCAAATGAGTAGATAAGGAGTCAGTGCTTGTCAGAAAAACAATTTCTAAGGGTCCATTCCGTCTTTCAGTGAGTTCTTTATTCCAGGAACTTCCCTGTGCCTGTTTAATCTTTTCCAAGTATTTCTCCAACTCTTCCCACTTTACCACTATTTATTCTTTGCCTGGGAAGTGGATAATGAGGATTTCTGCCCATCATCCCACCTGCCCTTTTTTAAATTAATTTTTATTTATTTGCAAGGAGAGATAGAGATAAAGACAGAGACAAAGATGGAAAGAGAAGGGGTGTACCAGGGCCCCTGACACTGCAAATGAACTCCGGATACATGTGCCATTTGGTATTGGGGAATCAAACCTGGGTTGTTGGGTTTTGCAGGCAAGCACCTTAATAGCTGAGCCATCTCTCCAGTGCCTCACCTACCATTTTTCAGAGGGCAGGCACACCGAATAAGTAGTTTAGCATGTCCGCACAGCTCTCTTGATACAGTAAGCACTGACGGACAGACTTCCTACAAATCTGCTGCTCCGTGGAATACTTGGGAGGTCATTGTACACTAACAACCCATGTCATCCACAGATCTGGGTGGGAAACAGTCTTGGGATATCAGTAGGCTGACAGGCATAGCCCTCGGGAGAATGCAGCAGTGGATAGTTCTCATTTATTGTATAGATAAAAGTTGTTTATATAGAGGAAAAGGCAGAGGCAGGGACATAGACAAGGGGATTGGTAGGGGCAGGATAGTCTCATGAATGGATTGGCAGGGGCCAGTACCCTGTGGATGCCTCATTTGCATAGATAAATTGGGGGCTTTCTACGTGACTCTAGACATGTATAGAATGGTGATGGCTGCAGAGGAACTGTTATTGTTTAGATTTGTTATTACAGCTGGAGTGAGTTTAGGCCTTGAATTGCCTGCTTATCTCAGGGCACAGCTGTGGCCTGTCTGGAGGCTGGAGGGTCCAGGATATGCTTGAGATCTATTGGGGCCTCAGACTCATCTCAACTTCCTTAACAGGAGACAGTCCCAGATGCCTTCTGGTCTCAGCAAAACCCTATATTCTCCATGTATCTTAGCAATCAATCCATTTTTTTCTTCCTTCACCTTTTATTTAGTAAGTGATTAGTGTGTTCTGTATCCTTTATGTTTTCAACACTGTTATAAATAATCCGTCTTTAAAGAATGTGGTAGTAAATGGGGGTGTGAGTGGGCTACATCAGTGATCATGGCTCCAGGAGAAAAGTGAATAGACAAGAGGCAAAGCTGCTACTTCCAGAGCCAGGAAAATCCCTAATATAGTCACGGCCTTAGGAAGGAAGGACTTTCTGGCAGAGTGATGGAGATTATATAGAATTAGAAACATGGTAAATGGAGGGTATGAGGCATTGTGGAAGATCTTTCAATATTATGATCCAAGCCTTTGGCCATGGAAGTTGCCTGGGGATGTGGGCCTTGGGAGTAGAGGGAAGAATAGTTGGAGAATGAACTGAAGGTTGGTTGCAGGAAGGAAGGTTGAAGGCAGGAAGTCTTGAAGAAAGCATACTCATGGTTTCTCATGAAAAAAAAAGTATACTCATGCTGTTACCATCATCAACATCCATTAATTTGCAGTGGTGAATTAAAGGGAAGCAGTAGAAATGGCAAAGTCAAATGGATTTCAGAAATGTGAAGGTAAAATCAGCAGGACTGGGGCTGGGCAGATGATTCAGTAGGTAATGTATTTGCTGTGCCAGTATGAATACCTGAGTTCAAATCCCCAGCACAAATGTTTTGCTCAGTGGAATGTGCTTGTAAATCTAAGTGCTGGAGAAGTAGAGACATGTATCACAGTATTGGTGAAGAATTGG
>PVHP010002085.1:12275-89192 GCA_004024765.1 Zapus hudsonius
ACACACACACACACACACACACACACACACACACACACACCACTTATGGGTGGAAGAACGCACGTTCTCTCTTTATTGCTCTCTCAGATCTCATTCCTCATACCTCCTGCAGATATGCTACAGAATATATATATAGAAAGAGCTCCTTGCCAATCAGGGAGCTATTTATTGGTCTATGATAAGAACCTGTGGGCATGATGTGCAAAGAGACAATCAGGACTACCTCCTGAAACTCATTAAGCCAAGCCCCTCTTGGTAGGCTGTCAGGTACCATCCAAGACTAAGCCAGGGTGTGCCTCCAAAGGCCCCCAAAGGCTTTCGCCCCCGACATATCCCCCTTTTATTAAAAAATGGCTCATGATCGTGTCTGTCATAGGTTGTCCATGGCAAATCACATTCTTACCCATCATTGGAATTCTGACCTCCAAGCGTCAGAACCCTGTCTTAGGTTGATATGTATTTCCATGGATCTTACCCGTCTCTGACTACCAATCCAGCATTTTAAGCCATATATGGGGGGGAGGATCGGTCACCCATAGCTGCCATGGCTTGCTTAATTAGCTGTGCTTGCAGTTGTTGGCGCATCTGAGATTGGCAAAGTATTAATGCACATCAGACCAAGAATTCTTATCAAAGATGCTATAGTTGGGATATGCCTTTTAGCAATAAGGATTGGGTTAGGTTATTAAACTCATAAGCTAGCAATAAAGATTAAACTCATAAGTCCAATGACTAGTTAACATATATGACAGCTGTCTAGACATTTTTGCTGCAAAACATCAGTTATACAAAGTCCCACAATAGAACAAATACAATAGAACAAACGCATCACAATGTCATTAATTGTCCAACGATACCAAGTCATTCCTGCACAGGAACAATTCGTTGATCAAGAATCATAAGTCCAGTTTTAAATTGTCCATTTAATTGATCCCGGATGTTCAGAGCTTGGGCAGCCGCAGAAGAAAGAGTATTGAGAGTCTGTGCTGTAGAAACTGAAGTAGCAAAAGCAACAGTAGCCGTAGTAGTCGCTATAGCTGAGATGGCTATAGCAGTAATGACAGAGTTCTTTCTTACGAACTGTAATTGATGTATGAGGAGAACCGATGTCCACAGGAACTGAAATATTTTGAGGTCTCTGCAGTACTGTACTTAATAGCATTCTAAACTTGTACCCTGGAGTAGGGAATATCTTAAAGAGTTAGTTCAAGTATATGAAATAAGACAATTGTTGAAATAATATCTTAGATGGAAACTGCGATCATCTGCAACAAAGCAGTGTCCAATCCTGTCAAATTTTTGAAAAGGAAAACCTGTGACAACCAATGTTGTTAGCTTAATTAAGTTATTCCAACACATTTATCTAATAGGAGGATAGAAGCCACAATGACTGAAATTAAACTTTACAAGTCAAATGATGACCACCTGGCAGTATTAGCATAAACAAATAGAGCCATCTCCTTAAAACTCACAATGCTCTTTGATGTGAGAACCCATCCTAGAAAATCAATACCAGTAAGCAACTTCTGTCCCAAAAACTCAATTTGTCCTTGACAAAGAAACATAGCTAGTCTTGGTGAGTACCCCAAGAGTTCCTCTTGTGCATTTCTTAACCCACAAACAATTTAGTCACTGAACCAACAGCTATAACTGGAGTGATCAGGTCCAGTGTTAGCAATGGTCAGCCTATGACAGTCACTTCTTTTATAACTTGCCATGACTAGCCTTTCTGAAAAAATCCCAAAATTAATTTTCTTATTACGAGATCAAGCAAATAGCTTTAGCAATTACTATAGAATGCCAAATGAGTATAACCATCAAAAAGTATCTCTGACTGTTGAACAACCTGGTATAAGAAAGACACTTTCTAGGGGCATTCTCCCTCTTCTTTTTCATTTATAAGCAAGCAGAAAACATAGTACTTATAGCAGACAATGTCTCTAACCATTGAGCAATAGATGAGAAAAGAAACATTATGTCTTTTTCTTTGACTCAGTTTACCTATACAATCATGGACTTCAGCAACGCAAGGAAGATATAATTCTCCTTGTATATTTATTTCCTTTTCAATCGCCATAAACCCGTTGGCTAGATGGACTTATGAGGACGTACTGGAAAATATGTCTATTTCTGGGATTTTGGCAATAGGAGGAGGTCTGTCCTAAAGTCAAAAAGCCAGTGGAGCACAAAAGTATATGCTCTTTCTTTTGTTAAGTCCATGAGCCCTAGTAATTGCTTTCATAGGAAAATTGCCATCCAACACATATTTATCTTTACTATATTTTAGTTTTTTATACTTTATAGAATTCAGAGAAACCACAGGCATTTCTCGTATGTAACACCTCTATAAATATCATTTTTGGAGAACTGCCAACCCATATAGTATTAGCACATATTTATAGAGTTTATAAGATATCTCCTGCTAATAATTTCATGTTGCACACTTTAAAATAGTATATGCAAAATATAGTGATCTCTGAGACAAGCTGCATTCACATTTACTTATTTTAGAATGTTACCTTGAAACTTTTGGATACATATGGCAATTTTCCCATTGGTAGAATTTTCAAAACTGATCAAGGTTAACCTGAGAAGACAGAAATCTGTATCACAGTTAAAATTCAAGCATGACAGAATTAGGGAAATGTCTTCAACCCAGAAGGAGGAAACTTTATTAGCCAATTAAGCATTTTGTCATCCTCCTGTCTCCTCTCTCTCCCATGTGTTACACGGCTTTTATAGAGGAAAAAGCTTTATAAATTGACCTGAAACCAAATCTATCACAAATTGACTAGAAATCACATCAATTGAATTTAGCCTGTATGGCTTTCCCTTCAAACAAAAGGCTGTACTCCCTGGGGATAACTCTCCCTGGGGCTAGGCCTTGCTTACATTATTCCATTGTCAGCCCAAGGGGCCTGCACCTGGATTTCTGACAAGGTGAAAAACCTGTCTTTTTGACTGACTGAAAGATATCACTTTTGTATATAGTTAGCAGACTTTTTATAACCTAAACCAGAGATTTCCTTGTACCAAGTCCATAGACAGAGAAAAGGCCTTATAAATTTTAAGTCTCTCAGACCTCCAAGCCTTGAGAGTCTGAAATCCAATCAATTGAATTTAGCCTGCAGGGCCTTTCCTTCTCAAACATCTCTTGGGGAAAGGCCTCATGGCCATATCGGATTCTTTAGTCCATAGGCAACAAAGACCAATAACCAAAAAAGAGGCAAAACTCAAAACCATAAAGGCAAAAATCAATTTCTTGAGTTGCTGGTCTTCCTACAAACAAAAGGCTATACTCCCTGGGGCGAGCCCTGAGTGACCATTATTTTTTTCAGCCCCAGGGTGCTTGCACCTGGAATTCTGAGAAGGCGAAACCTGCATTTTAGACTGACTGAAAAATATCACTTTTGCATATATATTTAGAGAAATAGCAGAGGCTTAACTTGCTTTTACATCTGTATAGACAGAGAGAAAGCCTTATAAATTATTGTTGCATGGAGCTGTGGTCTGTGTTTCAGACCTCCAAGCCCGACCTCCTGACATAAGCACAGCGTTCTGAGCATTGGGTCCTGTGACTATGACAGTTGCCTGGGGCTGAATTTGCATCTCAGAGAAAAGAAAAAAAAACTAAGGAATTCCAAGGCTCCCCGCCAGTTACCAGCCAGGGTGTTCCCGGAGCTCTTTGTTTAATTTGCCCACCTGCCTGGCCGCTCTGGGGCGCATGGAGCGCAGTCCTTGGGTCTGCTGGTCTCAGCCGAGACCGGATTGCCTCAGGGTGGCACGGCACGATGCCCGCCACCACGCACGCTCCAGCTCGCTCAGGCCTGGCGTGCCATCGCGGAGCCGCTGCCAATCCGCTGTTGTTTCTGCCTCCTCCAGAAACCAAGGAGCATGCTGTTCTATAGTCTTTAAGAAAACATGAGCAGTTTTCCATAACAAACATTGACCTCCAGATGCATCTCATGGAAAGGAGAGAAGCTAAGAATTCCCTGCCAAAGTTCCCAGCCATCTCGTACTATTCTCGGCCTGGGCGTCCACGGAGCTCTTTGTCTAACCTGCCCATCTGCCTGGCAGCCCCGGGGCGCATGGAGAGCGGTCTAGCCCCCGTCTTCCCTTCTTCTATGCCATGCAGAAAAGAAGTCAACTTTTATATACCACCACTCTTGAATTATTCTCATTAAAACCAAAATTGCTCCCACTTTTACTTGGACTAGAGCAGAGCGTGTCCATTCCCCCTTTCCCCGGGCTGCAGTCCCAGGGACTTCCCCATACGGGCCCATCTTTCTCACTCTATCGCGAACCTCAGCCACTCTTAGAGACCCTTCTAGTCGCTTCACCGCAAACCTCAGTCGCTCACTTGGCATGCCTCACTTCCTCTTGGCCACTTTCAGTGAACCTTCTCATAATCACTTCTAGTGAACTTTTAATTCTCTATTTTCATCACTCTTAGTGCACTTTAATTTCGTCGCTTCTACCTTGAACCTTAGCTGCCCTCTCGGCCAGCCTCACAACCGTCACTTTTAATGCGGACCTTTTACCTGTATTACCTAGGTTAATTTTTGGATCCTTTCGTTTCCTTTTCATTTCCCTTTTGTTTCCCAGGTTTCGGCACTTGTCACTGCCCACTGCCCACTGGGGGCCACTTGTCACTGCCCACTGCCCACAGGGGCAATGATAAAACACACACACACACACACACACACACACACACACACACACACACACACACACACACACACACCACTTATGGGTGGAAGAACACGCGTTCTCTCTTTATTGCTCTCTCAGATCTCAGACCTCATTCCTCTACCATAAATGAAATATATAGAGCTCCTTGCCAATCAGGGAGCTATTTATTGGTCTATGATAAGAACCTGTGGGCATGATGTGCAAATAGCCAATCAGGACTACCTCCTGAAACTCATTAAGCCAAGCCCCTCTTGGCAGGCTGTCAGGTACTATCCAAGACTAAGCCAGGGTGTGCCTCCAAAGGCCCCCAAAGGCTTTTGCCCCTGACAAACATGCATACATACACGTATAACACACACACACACACACACACACACACACACACACACACAAATCAGCCAGCCTATGTGTCCTACTAAATGAAGGGGAAGAAGTAAGGCTGGACTGAAGATGTTTACAGATGTTGACTTAGTTCCCATAGTCCATTCAGCTTGTCATACATACAGACCAGATGAATATTTAAGTTCCAGTCTCAGGAAAGGTCTGGCTGAAGGAATATTTGAGTACATGCTGGTATAGTCACCTGATAAATGAAGGGCCTAGGAGAAGAACCTGGTATGAGGCAGGGTAGAAACATGCAGGGTGGAGTCTTGAGACCACAGTAGATGGGAATGGTAGGGAAGGAAAGGAGTAGGGTCACTTAAGAGTAGAAGCATTGGGCTGGGCATAGTGGTGCACACCTTTAATCCCAGCACTTGGAATGCAGAGGTAGGAGGATTGCAGTGAGTTTGAGGCAATCCTGAGACTCCATAGTGGATTTCAGGTCAGCCTGGGCTAGAGCAAGACCCTACCTTGAAAAAATAAAAAAGAGTGGAAGCATTGGCTAGCAGTGGGAAGGGAATTTGCCATACTCAGGGGAAATAAGCCTAGAATCAAGCTAGAAGCTAAAGTGTCATGGACAGAACTATTTAAAAAAAAAAAGTGTCTATGTAACCCCAGTCTGGTTTCAAGCTAACAATCCTGCTTCAGCCTCCTGAGTGCTAAGATTACAGGCATGTACCAGCATTCCTGGCCCAATTCCCATTTTCCACATGTACACCCTTCCTTTCATCACTACTTCCCAGTTGTCCCTCTGCCCATGGACCCACCAGGAAGTCATAACATTACCATGCTCCTAGTTTTACCAGGCATTCCTCCTGCTTTCAGTTTTCTCATGAACCCTTGTGGGCAATCAGTGCTTTTGAGAAAAATAGCTTTAAGTGCCAGTTATAATTGTGGTTTTGTTTGTTCTTTTAAAGGGAGAATTTCATGCTAGTGGAGGAGGCAGTTACCACAAAAAGAACAAAGAAATAACCTCCTCTCTTTCTGACTACAGGTTTAGAAGTTTTCTTTACTTTAAAATTGACTCAAAGAAATAAAGTCCTTTTTATTCACAGGTAGAGGACTAAGATCTTTGCAGCACCCTCACTGCAGAGAGAGATGAGGAATCACATTCTGGGCTGGAGTAATGGTGACTTGTCACTGAATTTCTAAGTTCCCTTTTAGGTTACACAATCCAAAGGACAGAGTTACTAAGGAGATTCAAAGACTTGTGTGACTTTATGTAACGTCTCTCTTGCAAAGGCTATGATTATTCGTGTGTGTGTGTGTGTGTGTGTGTTCCTTTTCCATATAAGTTAAAGCTCATATCCTGTTGGTTTTACCCCTCTCTACTACTTAGTCCCATAAACTTCTCACTAGTTTATTTTCTGTAAGTGCAAAGTAGAAATACCTTTCTGAAAGGACTCATTAACATACAGACAAGAAGGAAGTTAGTGGTATGAGGAATGGCCATGGTCACTGCTCTGCAGCCATGACTTTTTGAAGACCAACAAGAAGGCAGCATCACACTCTGTGCCACATTCCATCCACTAAGCAACCAAACCCCCAAATTTGTCTTTAAAAAGAATCTTTTTAGGAGATACATATAGGACGTGATGATAAAAAGGAACCATGGGGCTGGAGAGATGGCTCAGCAGGTAAGGCACTTGCCGGCAATGCCTAAGGACCCTGGTTCGATTCCCCAGTGCCCACATTAAAGCCAGATGCATGAGGTGGCACATGCATCTGGAGTGTTTTGCAGTGGCTGGAGGCTCTGGCATGACCATTGTCTGTTTATCTATCTATCTATCTATCTATCTATCTATCTATCTATAATCTGCCTCTTCCTCTCTCTCTCAAATAAATATTTTTTTAAAAAAAGGAATTGTGAAAAAAAAGGAATTGTGCATTTATGTATAATTTTAATTCTGGATACTTAAATATTTCAAAATAATGAAAATTTCATTTATATTAGATGACATCCTGATGGTGCCTATTGGGAAGTATCCTGTATTCCTAGTATCTTACTTTATATCCCCAGTGTCTCACCTCAGTATCTCTCAACCATAAAATATACTGGTAATTTCATCTCGTTTTTTTCTCTGTGTCACAAAAGATAACCAAAGCCAATAATAGAGTTCCACAAGACTAGCTTCCCCATATCATATGTTGTTAAAAGCAATAGGACAATTCAAAAAGACATTCCAGCTCTAGGTTCATTTCTGTAATTCCTTTTTTAAACTTAGAAGTCTGAGCATACTGGTCCCTCTGCTGGGCTGACCAGGGAAACACTTTTTAGTTTTTGCTGTCTGGTTTTAGCTGAATAAATATATTCTGGGCCAGGTGTGGTGGCACATGCCTTTAATCCCAGCATTTTGGAGGCAGAGGCAGGAGAGTTGCTGTTAGCTCAAGGCCACCCAGAGACCACATAGTGAATTCCAGGTTAGCCTGGGCTACAGTGAGACCTTACCTTGAGGAAGATATTCCAACAGAGTATGGGGAGATTGCTCAGTCATTAAAGGCACTTGTTTGCAAAGCCTGCCAGCCCTGGTTCAATTCCCCAGCATCCTTGTAAATCCAGATGCACAAAATGGCACACACATCTGCAATTAGTTTGCAGTGTCAAGAGAACCTGCCATACCCATACATAGTCTCTCTCTTTCTCTCTCTCTCTTTCCCTCTCTCTCTTTCATGCATGTGTGTTCTCTCACATATGGAGATAAAAATACTTTTTAAAAAATATTCTGTTAATCACTTCTCCCATACTTCTTGTGTGTTTCTCTTGCTGATTAACTCTATGATCCTTAATACCTGTTTGTTAGTATCATGAATTCCATGTTGAGACTTAGGTTATGGACTGTTCCTGTGAGGAGCCTAATATTAGATGAGTACCAGCTAAATGAATGTTACAATACAGGGTTTGAGAGAGTGGGATGGCTACAGTGGAAGAATGAAGTATGGCGGAGACACTAACACACCATTTGTGTGTCTCACATCATATAATAATGTCAAATAGCATTTTGAATTATTTACAACAAAATGTTTATTTTGTTAACTTCTCAAACATTATGTCATATAATCTTTACTTCAAGGAGTGAGGCAGCTTCTTATTAACAGATAACATAGGGCTAGAGAGGTGACTCAGTGTTGAAAGGCACTTGCTTGTAAAGCCTGACAGTCTGGGTTGGTTTCCCAGACACACAAAGTGTGAAATTTGTTTGCAACCAAAAGAGGCTCTGGCACACACATTCACTGTCTGTCTGTCTGTCTCCCTCTCTCAAATAAATAAATAAAACAAAAACATAACAGAGTTCATAACAAATAACAAAATAAAACAAAAACATAACAGAGGCTAGACTCATATGACTTGTGGATGGTGGCGCTCAGGACTGGAGTTCAGATCTTTGGTGGCAATGTCAAACAGTGAACTACACTAGCAGTATGTACTCAGAGGCTCTGTGCTTTGTTGGCTTGTGTTTTAGCAAACATCCCTTGGGCTTAAGAATATGGTGATACATATCTCTAATCCCAGCATGTGGGAGTCTCAGACTGTAATGTCATGTGTTTAAGGGCTATCCTAGACTTCAGAATAAGACCTTGTCTCAAAAAAAAAAATCTTGAACTTTGCTTTCTGTCTTTTCCTTTCTTCTCTACCCCCAGCCCCCAAAATTCTTCATTACTTCATTGAAGAATAACTTGAAAAGCCCTGTCTCTTTGATTACTCAGAGAGCCTGTGCTCTGCTGGAACACTGACTACACTTTTCTGTCTTAATCCCACTACCTGTCTGTCTACCCAGTAGACAAAGACAAGTAGCCTACTTTTTTGGTCTTATGTCCCTAGTAACTAGATACTTAGTATCTAGTACAGAGCCTAGCCCACTTCACATTTCCTGAACATATACTTGGATCAGGTAATTCAACCATCAGAGTATATAAAATTATTATCCTCTTTTTAAAAATATTTTTTTAAATATTGTAATTTATTTACAAGGAGAGTGGGAGAGAATGGGCGTGTACCTGGGCCTCCGGCCACTGCAAATGAACTCCAGATGCATGCGCCACTTTGTGCATCTGGCTTACATGGGCACTGGAGAATCAAACTTGGGTCATTAGGATTTTCAGGCAAGCGCTTTAACTGCTGAGCCATCTCTCTAACCTTACCCTCTTTTTATATATAGATGAAAATATTCAGACCCATAAAGGTCTATTTGGTCACCCAGTAAGTGGCAAAACCAGGACTCATTAACAGTTCTCCCTAAAGGTCTTTAACATTTATTAACTTTCTTGCCTTACATTTTTTTTGCCTGATTATTTTTTTCTTTCAATAATAAGAAATGTGAGGTAGGAAGGTTGCATTTTCTTTGTGACAGTGACTAATACCCTTCATAGCTCTTCACAGTGACTAGGACCTGAGTAGTACCCCTATACTCTTTACAGTGACTAGGACCCGAGTAGTAACCCCATAGCTCTTCACAGTGACTGGGACCCGAGTAGCACCCCCATAGCTCTTCACAATGACTGGGACCCGAGTAGTAACCCCCATAGAATTCACAATGACTGGGACCCGAGTAGTACCCCATAGCTCTTCACATGACTGGGACTGAGTAGTACCCCCAATAGCTCTTCACAGTGACTAGGACCTGAGTAGTAACCCCCATACTCTTCACAGTGACTAGGACCTGAGTAGTAACCCCCATAGCTCTTCACAGTGACTAGGACCCGAGTAGTACCCCCATAGCTCTTCTAGTTGAGGATTGTTACATGTAGCATATATGAAACTTGTTTAGGAAAAAGGCTTAGAAAAAAGGTATAAATATAACTGCATACTAAAATTAATACCCAATGAGTTCACATGAAAATTTGCATCAATTTTATGAAAAAATTGCTGTGTTCATCTGTTTTTTTTCTGTCATTTAGAAGTCCCAAGTATAAATTAAACATTTCTAAGACCTGAATTTCATTACATGAATACTTCCTTAACCACTAGAGGCTGCCCAAGCTACCCACTCTCCTGAGCATAAAGAAAAAAAGAAAACCTTACAATTTTATATTTAGGCCATATGATTAATTAAACTCACACTGTTAAGGCACACTGTCACAGTGTGCACTTGCCTTTCTAAACCTAATTATGGAATGGACAGTTTAAGTGTTAAAGAAATAGAGACTTTCCTTCTTTATTTCTTTTCCTCCCTCTGTCTTTTCTCTTTCTTTCAGACTTTATGTATATGCCATGGTGGTCTTAGACTATGTAGTTTAGGCTGGCTTCCAATTCAAACATTCTCCTGCCTCTGCCCTTGTAGTACTGGAATTACAGCCATGTGCCATCATGCTCAACTAAGCTTTCTAATTTTTTTTAACTTTATTTACTTATTTATTTATTTACTTGCAAGTGGAGAGATGTAGAGAGTAAAGAGATAGAGAGAATGGGTGTGCGAGGGCCTCTCGCTACTGCACACAAACTCCAGATGCATGGGCCACTTTGTGCATCTGGCTTTAGTCTTGGGTACTAGGACATCAAACTTTTGTCCTTAGGCTTTGCAGGCAAGTGCCTAACCTGAGCCATTTCTCCAGTCCAATATTTATAATAGTTATATGTCAACATAATTAATGTTTCAAGCCCACTGATGACTATATTTTAATAATATCTAAGAAATACTGTAGTCATTAAAGCATTAAATCTTGTTTATCATTAAATCTTGTATGGGGGTCTGGAGAGATGGCTCAGTGGTTAAGGCACTTGCCTGCAAACCCTAAAAACCTGGGATCAATCCACAAGTATCCAAGTAAAGCCAGATGTACAATGTGGCACATGCATCTGAAGTTCATTTGTAGCGGTTAGAGGTTCTAATGAGTCCATTCTCCATTCTCTCTCTCTCTCTCTCTCTCTCTCTCTCTCTCTCTTTCTCTCTCTCTCTCTCTGCTTGCAAATAAATAAATATTCAAGTTTATATAAATGGCAATGTTGGGCTAACATTGCCATTCTATAAGATGTGACTCTGTGTCACACTGTGGTAAGGAGTTAACACAGAATTAGAATGCTGGAGCAGTAGACGACTTGTTCCAGTTCATCATTGGATTGGATGTAGAAAATATAGCCCAGGGAAGCCATATGGGGTTCCTTGTTTTTCCCATGATCTATTATGAAAAAAAAAAAAGGCATAGTTCCCTGGCCATGTCAGCTGCATTCGCCAATCTTCCTTTCTTTCCTTCAGGGTGCACCCTGGTCCAGCCGTCCAGCCCTCGCCATGACCACCGCTGTCCTGGAGCGCCTGAGCACCCTGTCGGTTAGCGGCCAGCAGCTGCGCCGCCTGCCCAAGATCCTGCAAGATGGGCTCCCCAGAATGCCCGGCACCGTCCCCCAAACCGACGTGCCCCAGCTCTTCCGGGAGCCTTACATCCACGCGGGCTACCGGCCCACGGGGCACGAGTGGCGCTACTACTTCCTCAGCCTCTTTCAGAAGCACAACGAGGTGGTGAACGTGTGGACGCACCTGCTGGCCGCGCTGGCAGTCCTCCTGCGCTTCTGGGCCTTCGCGGAAGCCGCAGCTCTGCCCTGGGCCTCTCCGCACACCCTGCCTCTGCTGCTCTTCGTCCTGTCCTCCATCACCTACCTCACCTGCAGCCTGCTGGCGCACCTGCTGCAGTCCAAGTCCGAGCTGTCGCACTACACCTTCTACTTCGTGGACTACGTGGGCGTCAGTGTGTACCAGTACGGCAGTGCGCTGGCTCACTTCTTCTACAGCTCCGACCAGGCTTGGTACGAACGCTTCTGGCTCTTCTTCCTGCCGGCAGCCGCTTTCTGTGGCTGGTTATCCTGTGCGGGCTGCTGCTACGCCAAGTACCGCTATCGAAGGCCTTACCCGGTGATGCGGAAGATCTGCCAGGTGGTGCCCGCGGGGCTGGCCTTCATCCTGGACATCAGCCCCGTGGCGCACCGCGTGGCTCTCTGTCACCTGGCTGGCTGCCAGGAACAGGCAGCTTGGTACCACACCCTCCAGATTCTCTTCTTCCTAGTCAGCGCCTATTTCTTCTCCTGCCCAGTGCCCGAGAAGTACTTCCCCGGTTCCTGTGACATTGTGGGCCACGGGCATCAGATCTTCCATGCCTTCCTTTCTGTCTGCACGCTCTCCCAGCTGGAGGCCATTCTTCTGGACTACCAGGGACGGCAGGAGATCTTCTTGCAGCGACATGGCCCCCTGGCTATCTACATGGCCAGCCTCTCCTTCTTTTTCTTGGCTGCGTGCAGTGCTGCCACCGCCTCCCTCTTGAGGCACAAAGTCAAAACAAGACTGATTAAGAAAGATTCCTGAAGCTTTCAAATGGGGAAAGATGCAGAGTTAACCTGCTGTGATATGGGGAAACTTGGTACAATAGAAATTGATCTTTTTCTTTTAAGGCTTGATTTTTAAATTAATGATGTATTTGTTTGGTCATGTAGCTCAGTGTTTGCCTAGCATGCACCAAGTCCTGGATTCAGTCCCTATCACTGCATAATCCAGGTGTGGTAGTGTATACCGGTTATCCCAGAATTCAGAAGGTAGAGGCAGAAGGTCATCTACAACTGGGTAGCAAGTTCCTCTGCATGGGATACATGAGACCCTGCCTGAAA
This sequence comes from Zapus hudsonius, assembly GCA_004024765.1. Taxonomy (NCBI): domain Eukaryota; kingdom Metazoa; phylum Chordata; class Mammalia; order Rodentia; family Dipodidae; genus Zapus; species Zapus hudsonius. The sequence goes on from PVHP010002085.1 coordinate 24,937, forward strand.
AAATATTAATATTTCTTTCCAAGGATATGGCAACAACATTTCAAAGCCAACAGATTCAGGAGTTCGGTTCTGAAATTGGGCATGTTCCTTTTCCTTCTGGGAAAGGATCTTGGCTAAGATTCACAGAACATTGAACCACAAAGAACCATCTTCCATGAATCCTTGAAAGTTTAGCAGAACTTTGTGGATTCCAAAGAGCAAATCCTACAAACTGAATGGATAATAAGATTTGACTAAAAATAAGTAGGTGGCTATTCCCCATCTTATTGGAATAGCCACCTACTCCCCAATAAGATGGGGAATAGCCACCTACTCTGCTAGTTTTGGGTAATTGAATAAATCGACCCAAGGATCCTATATCTTTTAAATTTCAGAGACCCAAGGATCCTATATCATTTAAATTTCATATTGTCTAGGGTAAAAAGTCAAAATCTTCAATTTGATTCAGTGGAACCCTTACACAGAATGAATTATTCAGTTATTAATCTGATTTCTGGTCTCCTCTCTCACTCACTGTAACACTGGCCCTTTTGTAAGGATAATTGTCTGGCTGTATAAAATGCTGTTCCTACCCCTACTCTGCATGGTAATATAAAGGACTCTGAAGGAGTCATACTTCCAAAAATGCTTGAAGGTAATGAGCATCCAGGAAAAGTCTTCTCTTATAATACTGATGTCAATGGTACAAGAATGTACAACAGTGCCAAAAAGCTACTGGGAAACCCAGCCAAGAAATGTGGATTCCCTTGATTGTTTAGCATCACAGGACCCTTCTATATTCTACCTGTGGACTGCAGTATTACCTGGAAGCTATTTAGGGTTGCCTTCAGACCAGATCTGAGGGTTGCTGTAGGCTTTAATGGCATGTTTTTAGTAGGATATGTAGGCTCTAAAGCTTGTTGGAGTTTTTTTTTTGTGTGTGTGTGTGGGGGGGGTCCTGATTATTTTAAAAGGAACCTAAAATCCACAGTCTAAATTTCTATGTAAATGCTATTCCATGAAAGACCAAGAAAACCAACCAATTCAGGGTCCTCAAGCAGGCAGTTCTGTCAGAGATTAGAGAAGAACAATTACAATTGTCAATTCCCAGGACAGGCAAGCCTGTGAACACTGATGTTTCTTTGGGTAAGAATGGCATGTGCCCTATACCTAAAATGCTCTGTTTGCAACTTTGCCACCCAGCAGTTTTTGTGGGATAGGTGGTGCTTGCAACTTCCTATTCTGACCTGTAGCTCTCCAAGTATGTGTCTCTGCACCAATCCAATGGAGGAGGCTGCGTTAAAGGAAGGGCTGAGATGCTCTTCCAGGCAATGTTCCTATCAGTATGAGGTCCCTTGCTTACTGAAAAGGGAGAGGTATACTTTGACTCCAGTTTGATGAAGCTTCTCTGCTACTGCGTCATTTTCTTGTCTTCAGATTTTTGCTACCATTCGGTGAGAGATTTATGAGTTCTGTGCCTTAAAAATGGGAATGATTGAACCCTTTATTTAATATACTCACATGTGGAACTTTCTGTTTCTTATTATTGGGATAAGAAAAGAATTTACTGCTTTTCAACCAATGAATGGAAGAACCTCAGAAAGCTAGACTTTCTTATCAAGACTTTAAACCTGCATTTTGATAAAACAAATTCAACTGGAATATAGCCTATAATCTTCAAATCAAGAAAGCATGTGTCTTGTCAGCTACATTGTTTTACTAGATGGATTTCTTCTTAATCCTTAAAGTATCTGAACTTTCATGATACCCACTGTCTTATACAAGCTTCTAAGTAGGCCAGATTCATGCAAAACAAGTTAGCAAAACTGAACTGTACTGAACTAAAAACAGTATGGAGGAATGGCGCCCATGTTAAAAGTAGATCAGTTTAACATGGATATTAGAATATTTGGAAACTTTCAGTGTTATGGATTTTATACTGTTCCTTTCAAGTTGGTTGGAGAAGTGACAAGGAGGGAAGGAGGAAAGTGTTAAACAAGCTCTTGGATGTAACTGTGGGATTATTGGCATATCAATCCAGATGTGTTTTAAAGGAGAGAACAGGAGGTAGACCAGCAAACTTTACATGAATCTACAAACTAGTCATACTCTGTACCTTGTTAAGGGCAACAGGCCTGGGACACCATAAGTGAAGAAAACAGCACTCAACTTTGAGATATTGCTATACAATTTTTAATTTATTGAAGCACTGACAAGTGGTTAAAAGTTAAAAAGAAAGATTGGAAATCATTTTTGTGGATCTAGAATTTGAACTCAAGGCAAGCAAGGCCTTCTAGGCCAAGAAAGAGTTTTCTATAAAAGATATTTGAGAGGGATTCAGCTAGAGTATTATGATATACTCTCAACAAGCCAATATTTATTTAGACAGGTGTAACCACAAGAGATGCAGATGATTTCAACTTCTCAGACTTGTGAGCAGTAATATTCCTTTTAAAAACATGTTTGTTAAAAGGAGTATATGAAAGGGGTATATCCATCATACATGGTGGCACAGGCCTTTAATCCCAGCACTTGAAAGGCAGAGGCAGGAGGATCACTGTGAGTTTGAGCCAGCCTGGACTAGAGTCCAGCCTGGACTAGAGTCAGATGCTACCTCAAAAAAAAAAAAGAAAGAAAGAAAGAAAGAAAGAAAGAAAGAAAGAAAGAAAGAAAGAAAAAGAAAAGAAAAGGCGTGTATCCATGAGGAACAGATAGTTTAAGAGGAATAATTAAGAATGGTATAAAGAAGGCTGGATGCTTAAGGTGGAAACAAAAGAAAAAAGACAAAAAAGAATGGTATGAAGGAGTTTCTTTCTTACTCCACAGCAGCCTGTCCTACTGTAGAAATTCAGATTATCTTCTTTTGTAATTAAGACCATATCCTATTACAATGTAAATGCATCTGGTTAAATTATCTATCATTTACATCTTCTAGGGAATAAAATTCTTAAAGATTTGTATGAATTCCTATTTAGGACAGGAAGGGTATAAGCAGGATGCACTTGAGGGACCTGTTTGCTTCTCTCTCTCTCTCTCTCTCCCTCTCTGTGTGTGTGTGTGTGCACACGTGTGCCCGCGTGTGTGTTTCCCCTGCCCTATATCTGTGGATGAACTGTATTTATTTATTTATTTTCAGATGGTCTCGTGTTTCCCAGGCTAGACTGAAACTCCTGATTCTCCCATCTCAACTGCCAAGTAGCTGGGATTATAGGCTGTACCACCATGCCCAAATCTGATGAGCTAATTTTAGTTTTCCTAAAATGTTAAGGTTTCATTTTCCATTTTGATTGATAACAGTGTTACAGGAGTTGTCCACTAGAAGTTCGAAGTAGTGATAGTTCAGGGCTATGAAATGAAGTTTATTCTTGTCTCTTTTGCTACCTATTCAGAACATTAGGTTCTTTGTTACTGTAGAAAATGCACTGTAGTTTCAAATGGAGTCTCCAGGTGGCGATCTTGTCTTAGAAAGTTCAGAGCTACTGTTAAGGCTTTTACCTAATTGTATTGGTATTAGGCTTGCTTGATTGGTGAAATGGAACTGTTTTCTTTATCTTTAATACTCGTATATGAATAACCATTAAACAGACTTTTTATATGGAATTTTTTGGTGTTAACAGTTTTAAAGAAACAGCTATCTTTTTGACCCCTGAGCAAAATTCATTCTAAAGAAAGGTTTTATTTATATTAACTCTGCCAGGAGAATGAAATACTTTATATCCATCTAGAACCAGCAAAATATAGAGGCTTTAAAAATACTTCATGCCCAAGCCTTCAAAGTACACATCCACCTTTAATATCTACTTGAGTTTAGCAAACTGTCCCTTGAAAACTGAACAAAATATTACTAGCTTTATACATACAAGATTTCAAGATTTTTAATTGACTGCCTAAAGTTTTAGAGTGCAAAAATTATGTTAATAAGTTAAAAATTTTAAAACATTATACTGTAATTCTATTTTAACAAGCACTATTAATGCATGTGTAATGAAATATGCTTCTGTCAATCAGATGGCTTTGTAGACTGTGCTCTTAGACTTAAGCAGCACAAAAGGTGACTCTCTGGGTCACTGAACCTTTATTATTATCATCACAAAAATGGTTTAAAAATGGCATTTTCATGCTGGAGAAATGGTTCAGTGAGTAAGGCGCTTGTGTGCAAACCCTAGTGACTGTGATTCAAATCCCCAGTACCCATGAAAAGCCAGATACACAAAGTGGCACATGTATCTGGAGTTCACTGCAACAGCTAGAGACCTTGGTGAACCCATTCTCTCTCTCTCTCTCTCTCTCTCTCTCTCTCTCTCTCTCTCTCTCTCTCCCTCCCTCCCTCCCTCCCTCCCTCCCTCCCCTTGCAGCTAATTTTTAAAAATATTTTTTAAAATGACATTTCTACAAGAAGAGGCTCCCTCTTATTCAACCACTTTCTTTGCTCATGTATTTGTGTGTGTGTTCATATGCATGTGTATGTATATGTGGAGGCCAAAGGTCGACTTCCAGTCTTCAATTACTCTCCACCATATGTTTTTATTATCTATTTATTTACAGAGGTTATAGTCTTTATATCCCTTCCCCCATCCCACTTTCCTCAGGGCCTCTAGTCAGTGAAGTCCTTGGTGTTCACTATTAGGTAATTAAGGTGACTGTCTCTGGGGCTTTGCCACAGGGTATTCTTATCCACTCTGTGGCTTTCACAATCTTCCCACCCCCTCTTCCCTGAGCTTTGGCAGGTCTGCTAGTCTAGTCTAGTGTGGACTTTTTTTTTTTATTAAAGTTTATCTTAAAGCAACTAAGTAAACTGCAATTGAACTTAGCCTCATAATTAACTACAGCACATTTACTTCATTAACCCCTTAATAAACAAGTCAACTTTACTGATAACATTTCCTTAGATGCTAACTACCAAATTTTCTCAGCAGCTTATTAAAAACAAATAATCATGAAACATTATTTTAAAACTTAAATCCCCAGTTGGTTTGGCACCAAACTTTAGTTCCACATTCACAGTACTGTGTACAAAAGGGCACCTCTTGGGGTTCCAGACTGCAGGAGTGAATTCTTTCCTCATGCTGTATTCTCATTCACTGGTCACAGAGGTCGTGATGTCCAGAGTGCTGAGTTAGAGGACTGTGGACAGTTGGAACCAACATTTCAAGCTGTTGTAATTTTATTCCATGTTGAGATTCTAATACATCTGTCATACATATGTACAAATGCAAGAGGATTTGAACAGATACACATACTTTCGAACAGAAAAATGACTAGTATATGTGAACTATTTTTTTCCCAAATGGTTAGTTAGTAAAGAATTTTCTTTCCATCAATCTATAGAAGTCCAGACCAGCTATGTAGGTAGGATGCCCATCCAGAAGCACGGGAAATGTGTTCTTCTTCATCTTGATTTGCTCCATAAGGATGGCATTGGCTGCTTCTGTTTCCCGAAGCAGGCTGTTTAAGTGATCTACGCTTTTTGTGGTGGAACTGAGCTTCTGGGCCAGTTCTTTGGTAAATTCAGCATGCCATAAAGGAGGCTCTGCAAGATTTGTTCTGGTGCATGATCAGTCAGAGACGGGGGCGTGGCCAGCCATCGCTGGGGCGGGGCCCGGCGCTTGTCGGGGCATGGCCAGCAGGCGCCCCCCCCCCCAGGTGACCAGGTGGAGACCCAGGGCGTGGCCAGCCTGAGCTGGGACGTGGCTAGGTGCTCGTCGGGGGCGTGGCCGGCCAGGTACCGGGGGCGTGACCAGGCCGAGATGGGGGCGTGGTTAGCCAGTGCTGGGGTGTGGCCAGCCTCTAAGTCTAGCCTTGGGCTGCCAGGTGCCCGGTGCCTGACCAGAGGAGACCCGGAGCGTGGCCAGGCTCTCGTAGGGGGCGTGGCCAGGCAGAGAGCAGGGGCGTTGCAACCCGGAGCTGGTGCGTGGCCAGGTGCTCCTCGGGGCTTCTAGTGTGGAGTTTTTAAAAGTCTCCCACAGCACCCAGAGCTCAGCATTTCTAGCCAGCAAGTCCCAAGGGTCCTCTTGTCTCCACTAGCTAGAACTTTTTTTTTAATTCAGCACCATGGGCCCTAGGAATTTTCTAAATGCTTCTCTTGCCCCTGTTCCTTGTATAACCGTTCTTCAGGTAGTGTTTCAAGAGTTTATTGAGTTCCTACCGGTGGCAGGTGCCATGTTAACTCTGGAACTATGACAGTAAGTATGGAGTAGTACAGAGAAAGTTGACACTGAACATGAAATCTGCAGACAGGGCCAGCATCTTCTTCCAGGGGCCTATGACAGGATTCCCCTTTCCAGGTCTCTGTCCCCATGACAGCCTGAAAGCCAAATAACCCAAAGACGCTGAACCTGCTTTGGGCCAGAACTATTTCAAAAGAATGGAGCTCACTCTGCCCTTTTCCTCAAAGGCTATAAATATGTCTACCAGCCAGGCAGTCACCTTAAACACATCAGTCAGACTCATGTTATCTCTGCTGCTCATCCAATCCTTCTCACTGTCCTTGGTTTATTTATTTATTTATTTATTTATTTATTTTCCAAGAAGAGAGAGTTGGTTTATTTGGCCTAGGGACACCTGACCTATCAGGTACATAGAGAACCCTAAGATTCCACAAACAGTGCAGATTTCTGAGGCATATAAAGTCTCATCTTTCAGAGAGAGTCATATGTAGTTTCCACCAGAATACATGTTCCTGATTTACTAAATAAATCATGGTTTAAAAAAGTCAATTCCAGCTAGGCATGGTGGTGCACCCCTTTAATCCTATCTGGCACTTGGGAGGCAGAGGTAGTAGGATTGCTGTGAGTTTGAGGTCAGACTGGAGCTACAGAGTGAGATTTAAGACAGCCTGGACTAGACTGAGACATTACCTTGAAAAAAAAAATAACTAAGGTAAGAGTTATCCTTTAGGAAGTTATGTTCACTGTATTTAAAGACTCCAGAAGTTCTTGACAAATTCAAAGGCTACAGAATAACACCATATATTGTCATGCATTGTGCTTCTCCATCCACTAACTAGGAGAGACAAGTGAGGTTAAAAGATTTTCATCAATCTAAGAAAGCATTAGAAAGGGAGTGACTGGTTCAAAGTCACAAAACTAGTTGTAATGTCTAAACTCAGTTTTCCTACAGAACACTCCAGGGATCTGCTAATCAGAAACAACACCAAGTATGTACAGAGTCCTTTACAGAGTGTATGAAACAGCTTTATACAGTATGTATCCTTTACATAATCTTGTTTTAACTTCTGACCCTAAACACCACATAAATAGCCAAGGTTGTATTTCTTTTTGTCAAAGTGACTTCATGCCATCTCCTTTGATGCGAAATGGAGCATTCCTTGTACCTTGAATCAGGCTTCTCAGAAACCCACTGATTCACTGTCTATTGTTGGTCTAGATTACAAAGTCAAATCCCACTCAACTCAGTTCTCTGAAACACTTTTGTATACTTGAAAGAGAAGCTCAGCTAGCTTTGATAATCTTGCCTAATTCCAAATTCTTTTCTCATGTTCCTCAAACAAGTGACTTCACACACTGACAACAGATTGGAATTTGAAGGTGGAACTTTAAAAATGTCTCTCTGTCTTATAAAACTTATGCCTACTTTATAGATTAGTAGACAGTAGGTTTTTAAATCATTGTTTCTCATTTTAAAGTTGCATATGCTTATTGAAAATGTAGAAATGTAGGAAGAAAAGAGAACTCATGGTCCCATTACTAAAATATAATTTCTGTTAGGAGAAAAATGCAACTTTTGTCAAAATATTTCCTGTCATAAAAGGTAAGTTAGCAGTGTCATGTAAAGCTTTCTAAAAAAAAAATTAAGAAGTCATTTTTTTGTATGTTTGTGTGAATGGTATGGTGCACAGGCCTGGTGTGTGTGTATAGGCCAGAGAAGAACATCAGGTGTTCCCCTCCCCATCACTCTTCCATGTATTTCCTTGAGATTCTCAGAGCTGCTGTTTTCCTGAGCCCTAGTGATTCTATGATCTCTGCTCCCCACATGACTGGGGTTAGACACGTGCTGTTGACATGGGTTCTGTGGAATCAAACTCAGGCAGTCTTGGGTTCTCATGCTTACTCAGAAGCACTTCTTCCTGCTGAGCCAGCTCTCTAGCCCCAGGTACTAAAATTTTGAAGCAACCTAGTACTTGCATTTTATAAAGAACAAACTCAACAGTCTGGCTCAGTTTACAGGAGCCAAGACAGTTTCACTTCACTCCCTTCAGATGCTACACAATGTAGGTAATTTGATGATGCCAGTTCATAAAACAAAGCCAATGATGCATTCTCTCTCATGTTGAAATGCCTTTGAGTCAAGTGCTTAGAGAACACTGTGCTAGAAAGACCTTCACTGTTGAACTGCTGAGTTTATGCATTCATTGACAGTCATCCCACAAACATTGAGTGCCATTAAGTCCCAGGTTCCGATCTAAGCACTTGAGATACAGCAATGAATAAAACATACAATTTCTTGTCCTTGTGGAGAAGCAATAAACCAAGTACATAAACTATGCAAGGAGAAATCCAGAGTGAGGAAGGCTGATGTGCCTTTGAGCAGAGATGGAATGACACATACAGGGCTGAGACTATAAAGTGGAAATTACAGTTTACATTATCTTACTACTTTCCATGCACCAAGGATGAGCTATTTTGTTAACATGTTTGTTGTAACTTTCATAACTTTGTGCAGTAGGGAGTATTATTATTGCCCCTATTTTATAAGTGAGAATACTGACATATAAATAAAATTCATTAATTCAAGATGACCTGCTTGTTTGATAATGGAATCTCTCAGCAACAAACGTTTGGTCCGAAGTCCTTGTTCTAACTCACCAGAATAAAGTGAACATAGAAAATTATTTGTCAGTCGTCATTGTGTGAAGTAGTAATAGTTTAAAATGGATTGGGAAGTGTGATGTGTATCCTCTAACTGCCCTTCAAATGAAGTTAACCTAAATCCCTAGTTCTTGATTCAGTTTCAGACACTTGGGCCAAGTAGTAGCTCTTTTCCTACAACTGCCAGATTATACCAATGATGGAAATCCTAAATGCATTATGTGCTAGAATCCAACACTGATACATTTGCATTACAAGTCGTTATTCTCCCAGTTCATGTATAATCGTAAGAAAGACCTATAAACCTACTTTAAGAAACACTGACTGCACTCAAGATTATTTCCCCCCTCATTTCCAATGTGTGTGAATTGGCTCCCATGGGTCATTTTAGATCTCCAGGTCCTAATGAATACACTTATTTCTCATTAAAGTGAACAACTTGAGCACCAATGCAGGCTACATGAATTCTTTTTCTTAAATACAATTATGGAACAAAACTGACTGGCCAGAGTTAGATTCCATAGCACCCAAGTGAAGCCAGATTCACAAAGTGACATGTGAGTCTGGAGTTTGCAGCAGTGAGAGGCTCTGACATGCCCAAAGTTGCTCGATCTCTCTCTCTCTCTCTCTCTCTCTCTCTCTCGTAAATAAAAATATCTTTAAAATACAACTATGAGGCTGGAGAGATGGCTCTGCAGTTAAGCTGCTTGCCTGCAAAGCCTGATAATGTGTGTTCAAATCCCCAGTACCCACCTAAAGCCAGATTCACAAAATGGTGCATGCATCTGGAGTTCAGGGCTAGAGGCCCTGACATGTCCTCTCTCTCTCTCTCTCTCTCTCTCTCTCTCTCTCTCTCTCTCTCTCTCTGTGTGTGTGTGTGTGTGTGTGTGTGTGCGCGCGCGCGCGCGCGCACACGCACATGTGTGTCTCCTCTGTTTCTCTGCATAGAAATACATAAATAAAATATTTTAAAAATACAACTATGGAAACGTAAAACATTCAGTGGGGTTTTAATTTTTTTTCTTTTCAAAGCTGGGGCCAATTTTCTTGGGCTCTAATTTTTTTGATGTTTCTATTTATTTGAGACAGACACAGAAAGAGAAGGAAAGAGAGAGAGAGAGAGAGAGAGAGAGAGAGAGAGAGAGAGAGAGAGAGAGAGAGAGAGAGAGAATATGGGTATATCAGGGTTGTCTGCCACTGCAAACGAACTCCATCCAGATGCACATGCCACTTTGTGCATCTGGCTTTACATGGGTACTGGGGAATAAAACTCAGGCTTTCTCTTCTAGGTGAGGGCTGGAGAGATGGCATAGCAAGCAAGTGCCTTTAACTGCTGAGTTATCTACAGCCTGGGCTCTAATTTTACTATGGGGGAAAGCACCTTCACTCGGGTTCTGGGACAAAGCTTGTGTTCAGAAGATACTAATGGTGATAGTGGCAGTTGCTGTCATTACTATGATTTTGTTCACTTAATACTTAGCAGGGTGATGCAGGTTCTATGCACATAGCCACCCTCTCCAGGCATCCCTATCCAGATGTTTCTTTGTCCATTAGTGTGATGCCTCTCCGTCTATAATAGGGTACAATGTGTTTCCTCTTCCCAGGGAAATGGTAATTCTGCCTATGCTTTGATAACTTTTTTTTCTTCCCTGACACTCAGTCTCGGTGGTGACAGACTCTCACAGGCCTCATGAGAGAGCCCTTCACAAGAAATACAAAAGCAATTAAACAGGCAGGGGACGAAATCCATTATCACTACGGTCTTCAGGTGTTCTCTGCTACAGAAAAAAACATATTGGTCCACTCAATTCATCTCAATCCCCATATGTTCTATGTTGGAGTATACTAATCACCCCCCACCATGTCCTTGTGGTTGGACAGGTTCCTCTGCAGTAAGGTGATCTTGACACAAACAGCTTAAGCTCTTATGAGATTTAGGGAAGAAGACAGCCATGTGAAGACAGACAAACACAGAAAAGAAGACCACAGATGATAGGGGTGGAGACTGGAGTTGAGCAGCTGCAAACTAAGGAGTGCCCAGGATTGCTGGGTAAAAATCAGAAGTCTGGAAAGAAGAGAAAGCATGGTCATCCCTGCCAAATGCCATGACATCAGACTTCTCTCCTGCAGAGCTGAGAGAGTAAAGAAGTCTGTCATTTTATACCACCCTCTTTTTTTTGGGGGGGGTGTGAATCATGTTAGGATCTTACTCTAGTCCAGGCTGACCTGGAATTCACTATGTAGTCTCCAGGTGTCCTCTTCTATTTTGAATCTTTTTTGTTGTTGTTATTCATCAGTATATTTTATTTGGGCTATTTCAATGTAAAGTACATTAACAGTTTCCCTTAAACATTCTGTACAGAGATCATTAAATACATTGAATATTTATTTATAAATTTTGATGTACAATGAAATTCACAGTCTTATATTTTCTGAGTTTTAAAAAAATACATATATTTGTATAATCAAAGCCCATGTTAAGTAACAGGACAGAGGCTGAGGGGATTGCACAGTGGTTAAAGACACTTGTTTGCAAAGCCTAATGGCTTGATTTGAATTCTTCAGCCAGCCATGTAAAGCCAAATGGGCATTCATTTGCAATGGTAATAGACCTTGGTACGCCCCTACACATACACAAATGCACATGCAAATAAATAATATCAAAAACTATTTTTGTTGTTGGTTTTTCAAGGTAAGGTCTCACTCTAGCCCAGGCTGACCTGTAATTCACTATGTAGTCTCAGAGTGGCCTTGAACTCATGGTGATCCTCCTACCTCTCCCTCCCAAGTGCTAGAATTAAAAGCATGTGCTACCATGCCTGGCTCAAAAATTTTTTAAAGAAGAAACAGGGCATTATCAGGAGATTCTCTTATTAGCTTCTCAATCAATTTCTTTTCACATTTCCCATCCTCAGAAGCAAACATCAATAGAAGCAAATATAAAGGGGCTTTAATGAAAATATTTGACTGCAAAGGCAGTTTTCCCCCAATCCAGGCCTCTTCTGGGAACAAGGAACTAAAATTGACTCATCTCTGATAAATGTAGGATGGAGGGACAGGAGGATGCTATCCAGGTGTATGCGCTAAAGATAAGATGTTTGCTAAAGATTAAATCCCCAGAATGTAATGGACCACCAGGATGTAGCCAGAAGGTCTCAGGCTAAAGAATGCCATCAGATAGGTAATAAGTGACCAGCCAGGATGTATAGGTTTATGGCTCAAAATTCACAGGTGGAGCAATTGGGAACCAATCACTTTAGAGTACCCCAACCCCTATGCACTGGCCAATCACCCAGGCAGAATGTTTTCCCACCACTGGCTGCACAAATCATTTTAAAAGAATATATTATGAATTTCCCACCGTGTTCTGTGATTTGCCATGATAGAAGCCCGCTGGCTCAAACTGTATATATGCTGTAAAAAGTTGCAACAGGTGTGCATGATTCCCGCTGTGCCGGGCAGATCATGTACCCCAGCTGGCTGGTAAATAAATCTCGCTGTGTGACTTGCATTATCGAGTGTGTCCTCTGTCCTTCTGAGGGGTAGTCTGCCTAGGACCGCAACATTTGGGGGCTCGTCCTCTGGGGTTAGACCTCTCCTCAAGGAACAGATGACCCTGATACCGAGGTCCAGGGAAACCTTGGAAGGAGGATTGGCCACCTCTGTCTGGAGGGACTAAGAAGTCCCTGTCTGGGTCTGGTTGAGAATTCTCATCTGGGTGGAAGGAAAGGGTTCTGACCCTGGAGGTTCCACTGCTGGAAGTCATGGAGATGTCCCTGACAGTCTGGAGTTGAGGAGACGTCCTCAGTGGATGCCATTTGGGCTAATTTCTGGTAAGGATCCTGATCTGGCTATGAATGGCATTGCGCCTGTGATGTTGGTGTGGCTGACCCGCCGGTGTATGTTTGAGAGTCCTGTGCGAATCTGTTTTGCTTCTGGTATTGTGTCTTGTTTTCCTTTCCCTTGTCTGCCCTTTCTTTTTGCTTTCTAACCCCATTTTCCCCTTTGTTGGCTACTAGTCTCCTGAGTCCTGCATTTAGATGAGACAGTCGCTGGCCAGCTTTTGTGTGCACAATTTGGCTTAAATTTGAATCTGTGGTCTTTTCTTTGAGTTCCTGGGTTTAACATTCTTGGATGCCCCGTTGGGATAAAACAGTGTGTCCAAATTCTGAAGCCAGACCTTCATTTGGACTCCAGGCCGAAGGGCTGCCCAGGAGGTGCACACCTTGAGACCATTTAGGGCTCAAGGCTCCAGGGCGAGCCTTAGGCTTCACGGATGGGCAGAGTGAACTGCAGCACCTAAAAAGAACCCAGCAAGCATCCGACTAAGGAGGCCTCTGGTAAATCATGGGAAAATATTTCTTTCTAAGCATTCAGTTTTGGTTTTGATTTTGTTCCTTTAATTCTGTCTTAGACACCTGGTTTTCTGGTCTGGTTTTGGACATCTGATTCTGTCGTAGGCACCTTGTTTTCTGTCAGTAAAGTGGTCCCTTCAGGGGCATCTCTCTTAGACATTTGACTTTCTTTTGCAGTGAGATGGCCCTTTCCATGACATCTGGTTCTGCCTTAGACATTTGGTTTTGGTTTTCTGCTATAGTAAAGTTAACCCTTTCTATGGTACCTTGTTCTGTCTTGGGCACTTGGTTTTCTGTTTCTGAGATAAGCCCTCCCTGACATCTGGTTCTGTCTTTGACACCTGGTTTTTAATCACAGTAAGGTAACCCTTTGCCTGACATCTGGTTCTGGTTCTGTGGGATCCCTTCTGGGGATAGCAAGGTGCCTGACAAAGCACATCAACTCCTGTCCAGGACATTAGCGAGATGTTGCACTGTCCACCTGTTTTGGTTGGTGCCTGGTTTTGGACCCCTGTGTCTTGTTCTGTTTTATTTGTCTCTTCATTTTGTCTCTTTTGTTGTAAATCTCCCCTGTCTGTACTTCTGCTAACAGGTTTATGATTAGTTATAGCCACCTATCTTGTGATTCCCTCCACCTTAACAGCAGCTTCCTCTTTTATCTGTCTCAAGACAGAAAACTTTTTAGGCAGGGAAAGGGCAAGATTCTCTCTCAGGGAGCTGCTCTAATGTCTGAAGAAAATTCAAAGCTCTCCTTGACCCAAAAGTAAATAAATAAATAAATACTTGAGCCAGGTCTGAGGGTGTCTTTTATGAAAATTCTTCTGCCTCTATACTAATGCCAAAAGTTTAATTTGCCCTCTTGCCCTGTACAAATGGGCAATGGGACCTGAGAAGAGGAAACAGGCTGCACTGTTGCTTTTACTGTGAGGTTTACACTATTTTCTGTGCTTCCCAGGGGCTGTGAATTGATCAATAAAGTTATACACGAGAGACAGATCCCAGATGGGCACTAGAGACCAAATGGGGGATGAAATCTCACTCCTATTGTGGTGCCTCCAGGTGCCAATGTGACTGCTACTTTGTTCTCACTACCCTTCCCTCCTCTGTTGGTGCATGTCATGGCCCCTTTGCTCACCAGACCAGAGTCCACCTCTTGGAGACATTCCTGGTGGCACTGCCTAACTGGCTTCTCTGCTTTACTGAACTAGGGAGACTACAAACATGGGAAATATGAGGATACTGATCCCAGGATGGAAATGGGTGAATCCCAAGTTGCTGCAGACAGATGGGGACTTCTTATAAGAAATTTGTTGTAACTGCTTTAAAGTTTGCTTTATCTCCCTATGGCTTTAGGGAACTACTAACAGAAAACAGAAAAGCTAAAGATTTATGCTTGAATTCAGAAGTATATTCTAACTTGCTTTCATAATTAAAACATGTGTTTCAGAGACCCTAAGAAAAAGTTCCAAAATTAGTAAATGATAAATCTCATGTGTATATTATGGATAGATATTATAAGTCAAATTTAATCTAATCTGTTGCATAAAAGATACTGCAGGGAGCTTCTTAATGACATGAAACAGGCACTTATGTTATATTATGTTGTTATATTTAAAATTTTATGCTACATAGTAGTCTGAGATTTGGCCTTTCCCACAGAGATGGTCTGATTCATTAATAACCCCACTGAGGAAGGCTCTTAATGGAATACAGGAGAATATACATGATAATATAAAGGGAGGAACTAACAAATGATATGTTTGTGCAATGAAAAATGTCTTTAATGAAAATTTGGATGGTAGTTATAATGTGATAAGTTGATTAGAAACATAAACCAGAGGGAAAATTTAATGCTGGATATTAAATGTTTGATGATAGAAAGATAATTATTACAGAATGGTTACATAGATTTTAAGATAAAAATATATGAATAATAATATCAGCATATGTAAACAGAAAGTTTAAAGATGTGTAGATATGGTATTTAAGGAGACAAAGTGGATAAACTGAATCTTAAAAGTTTTAATCAGACTCATTAGGATGGGAACTGTGGGGACTTCTGAAGTTGAATTGAATGAGCTCTATCTTATATCATGTATGATTATTTATGGAAGAATGGGGCAGACTGTAATGGTTTGATCCAGGTGTCCTCCACAAATGAGTATGTTCTGAGTGCTTACAAGAATGAGAAAGAATTTTGTTGGGACTTTTCCAAAAGCAGTTTGTATAAGAGACTTGCTGTAATATGCCTGCCTGGGTGTCCTGAGAACTTATGCAGAGCTGCTTTGTGCAGAAATGGACTGAGGTGAGCAGAAGGAGGTGGCACATAAGGAAAGGAAAAGCTCTGGGCTAAAACTGCTGCCCGTTCAGCCAGGATTGTTTGAGAGATTACAGCCATTAAGATTGGGCCAGGTCATCTACATTTGGGCAGCAGGAAGAATGTGGACTCTTTTGAAGTAAGGGGCCTTAATGCTGAAAAGTTTCCTGTTCTCCAAAGTCAGCTTATTCCTCTTGGATTAACAAGTTGGTAACCCACCTGGTACTATGGAGTGTAACAAATACAGGAGGAGGGAATCTTAAGATTTACAACATGGTTTTTGCCACGGGTATTATGAAGCAGATATGTTGCATTTCCTGCATGGAATCTGTTGGAGCCATAAGGATGAACTGTGGGTTACATTGGAGACCCAGTGAATGCCAGGACTATGGAAGGCTGCCATGGAGAGCTTCCAGCACCAGGAGAAGTTCTCCCAGACTGTGAGTAGCCAAACTGGTGGGACAAAATTGAAATTCCAGAGAATTGTTAATGATTAAAATTACCAAAGTTGGAGATAGAATTTGATGTTGCCCTGTTTGTTTTAAATCTTGTATTGGTCCAATCTATCTTTGCCATGTCCAGTGCTATCTTTTACAATGCAAATGTACTGTGCAATTATGGATTTGTTGTTTTGTTATTAGGTATATTCAAATATCATTGAGAGAAAAAAAGCTATAACTTTAAGATAGTTCCTGTTTTGCTCATCCTGGTTCCATCAGGTATCTAACTTTGAGGTTACCATCTAAGTCTTATAAAATAGTTTAGTGTTATAATTTTGTTTTAGGAGAACTGACCTGCTCTGAGAACCTGCAAAGTACAAGGAATGTTAATATAATTTGTATGAGCTTAATATGTTCTAACAAACCTAAATGTTACTTTATCTTAAATTATAAAATGGTTCAATGGTTAAGGTATTTGCTTATATAATTGCTTCATGCCAGTCAAAATGTCCATACTATGTGATGGAATCAGGCTGGTTTAGTTCAACAAAGTCTGGACTTTGTTTTATTTAAGTTGTATGTAACCATTGTCTCAGTCAAAGATAACATGTTGGAGAAAATGATTTAAGCTAGTTTCTTCAGGATGATTGGTACCTGCATAAGTACACATACTGGCTAGAGCTGTTTTCAAAAAATGCCAAGATTTTATGCTGACTTATCCTATAATGTAATTTCTGGGCCAAATCAATTGATTTAAAGTTATGTATAAGGTACAGTTTTAAGGCTACTAACATGCTCTGCCTGTTATTACAGCTAAGATACTTATGTCTGCTTTCTATGTTCCAGAAGTGGCTTAAACTGTCACCTAACAACTAAACTTAAATGTTGATCTGAATGATTTTAAACCTTTGTGCTATTCTCAGATCTGCTTTGTTAACTAAATTTCTTTAACTACGTTTTGCTAATCAGATGAGCATAATCTCTATGAGTGATTAATAACCACAGGTAAAGACTAAAGCCAATTGGAAACATCGGAGTCAAAAGGATAACCAACATTTTGGTTCCTACTCCCAGGTCAAAGGCCACAGGAGATGATGGGAAACCTCTGGCTCTTAAGCCTCTGATGTTGCCTGACGTCCTGATCAGGTAGGACAGGAAGACCCAGAGATAGACTCCAAGTCATTGTATCTATAACAGGAAAGTCACATCAGGAGAGACTAATACTCCAGGCTTCCCAAGAGTGGGAATGCAACATGGGAAGTTACATCAGGAGAGACTGATACTACAGGCTTCCCAAGAATGGGAATGCCATATGTTTAGCACGGCCTTGACTTATCCTAACAGATGACACAATTCTAAGAGTCATAGAGCTTCTCACAGGTTCCTAAGAATCTCTCCTATAGAGTCATTAATGGCCTCTGGAAATACAATGTATTCTTCATTTTGGTTACCTGCATGGTCTTAAACACCCAGTAAGAGAATATTGTGCTAACAAAGACTCAAATACCAGGCTCTCTTGTCTGATTCTAGCTTACAATAGATGAGGGCCATTAATTAGTTTGTGTTATTCTATCCTCGTCCTCAGACAAGAATACCAGAGGATTGCTAAAGTAGGACAGAATGAGCAAGATTCCTTATTATGAACAACAAAAGGGGGGAATATAGAGGGGCTTTAAAGAAAATATTTGACTGCAAAGGCATTTCCCCCAATCCAGGCCTCTTCTGGGAACAAGGAACTAAAATTGACTCATCTCTGATAAATGTAGGATGGAGGGACAGGAGGATGCTATCCAGGTGTATGCGCTAAAGATAAGATGTTTGCTAAAGACTAAATCCCCAGAATGTAATGGACCACCAGGATGTAGCCAGAAGGCCTCAGGCCAAAGAATGCTATCAGACAGGTAATAAGTGACCAGCCAGGATGTATAGGTTTATGGCTCAAAATTCACAGGTAGAGCAATTGGGAACCAATCATTTTAAAGTACCCCAAACCCTATGCACTAGTCAATCACCTGGGCAGAATGTGTTCCCACCACTCACTGCACAAATCATTTTTAAAAAATATCTTATGAATTTCCCACCATGTTCTGTGATTTGCCAAGATAGAAGCCTGCTGGCTCAAACTGTATATATGCTGGAAAAAAGTTGCAACAGGTGTGCATGATTCCTGCTATGCCAGGCAGATCATGTGCCCCAGCTGGCTGGTAAATAAACCTCACTGTGTGACATGCATTATCACATGTGTCCTCTGTCCTTCTGAGGGGTGGTCAGCCTTGGACCACAACACAAACACTATGATTTTTATCATAACACTATGATTTTTAACACTATGATTTTTATCATAGATTAATTTGCCCATTCCAGAACTTCATATAAATAAAACCATGTATACATGCTATATTAAGATCAGCTTCTTTTTCCCTAAGAATGTTGAGAAACGTTTATATGGTTACATGTAGTTTTCTCCTTTTTTAAAAAATGTATCTTTATTATTCATAATTACATATACTGAATGAGCAATAATGTGTTTGTATCCCCAATTCCCTGATTTCCCTCTTCCCTGTCCCCAATTAGGTGGATACTCTCCTCCATTCTGTCTTCAATTAATCATTTGTAATTTTTCCAGTCCCTAGTCACTCTTCAAAGTGTCCATTTAGAATAGTCCACTGGATAACAGCAACTTCAGTCCTTGCACTTGACACCAGGCACTATTGTAAGTGCTGACATGTTAATTCATTCAATGCTCACAGTAACCTTATGGTTCTGGAAGAATTGCCATCATATTTATATCTATGAATGGTCCAGAAACTTCCAAAGGGTCACAGAACTGATAAGTAATGGCATCAGCATTTGTACTTCTACATTCTGACTCTAGGGTTGTCCATACTTCCTTCTGTCTCCTCCTTCTCCCCCTCTTCCTTTCTCTTCCTCTTCTCTTCCTCTGCCTCTCCCCCCAAATTTTTTTTATTATGGAAAAGCCTCAAATATATATAAAGTAGACAAAAATACGTAATGGATTCTTATGTAGCCATGTCAATAAATATCAACTTGTAGATGACCTAGTTTCATCAGTCCCATTTACTTGCTCCTTCATATATTATTTTGAAGCAAATGCTATAGTTTTCTCCATACTACCTGTCTTTTTTAAAAGGTGAGGATTTTTTTTTTAAGACAAAGCCTCCTATGTAACACACACTAGACTGGAACTTGCTCTCTAGCCTAGGCTGGCCTTGAACTTTCAGCCTCAGCCTTCCTGTGATTACAGTTGGGTGCCAACACAATCAGTTAGAATGAAGATTTTTCAAAGAAATTCTATAATGCTTTTAACATGTTTGAAAAATTAAACAATTCCCTAAATGAATACTTAATTTTTAATGAATATTTAATCAGTATTTGAACTCCCAATGATCTATTAAATGTCATAGTTAACATAAAGTTTGTTTGAGTCATTTTCCATTCTATATATGAAAGAAAAAAAGGAAAGGTAGTTTCAGAGAGTCGGACGGTAGAGAAGATCAAAGTCATTTTCTTGGTTTTTGTGGCAGGATGGAGAATATTTGTAGTGTTGGGAATTGAACTCCTATAATCTTGTGCATACGATATAATCATTCTCATACTCAGTCACATCCCAGCTCTTTGTTTCTTGAGACAAAGTCTCGTTAAGTTGCCTAGGTTGGCCTTGAATTTGAGCTTGTCCTATCTCAGCTTTCTGAGTTTTGAGATTATATGTATGTGTCATCATGCCTGGCTTCCCTATTGTTTCAAAGATAACGTGAGGGCAACTGGGAACATGGTATCTGGAGAATGAACTTCAATTATAGCAAAACAGAATTTGTCCTTAGTTACAACATAATAAGACTCTGAATCAGAGGCTCAGTCATAATATATATATATATATATATATATATATATATATATATATATATATATATATATATGAATGTATACCCAAGCAATATTTATGGACACAAAAGCTATATATTTAATGGAATAAGTTTACATAAAGTTTGGGTTTGAATGCCAACAGTGGCCATTTTGTAAACAAGGATGGCTGCAGCCAAGGTCAGTGCTAGGGAAAGATAGAGGCCATATGTGAAGATCAAAGTTTTACCATGTGAATGTAGTAGATAACGTTAGAAAAACGCTATCAGCTTATTCAAGACAAACTGCTTTAATTTGCTCTCTCAAATGTAAACAAACGTGCTCCTTTCATGTATAACTTTCAAACCTAATAAATATGTGCATTTGAATACAGTAGTTACTCTTGTGCCTGTGAGCTTTGAGGTTCTTTATAGTCTTTCACTGGTGTAGCCATAGGAATTTGGAATCCATCCACATTTGAAATTCAAAGATATAGTCAATGTTACTATCATATCATTATCATGTTATCTTCCTCTGTACAGATATATTACAGCAGAGATGTCTCAGAATCAGAATGCTAAGAGCAACTTCCTCTCTTGTAGTAATGTATAATATCTTTTATAGTTTTGAGCAGACAGAGGAAGGAAGCTAATAAATATTTAGTTAGGAACCAGTGACTTAACCATTGCTTCTTGACTCTTTCGGTCTGGAAATTTCTCTTTAGTAAACTAAGTAAAGTAGATAATGTCAGTTGTAAACATGTTTTTAAAAAATATTTTATATGTTTATTTGAAAATAGAGGGGTGGGGTGAGTGCAGGGGCATGCTAGGGCCTCCTGCCACTGTAAAGGAATTCAAGATGCAAATTCCACTTGGTACATGTAGCTTTACATGGGTACTCTGGAATCAAATCTGGGTGACTAGGCTTTTCAAGAAAGTACTTTAACCACAGAGCCATCTTTCCAATCTGCTCTCTAGGTGTTTTGAAAGTGAACATAGTAAATACCTACAATATGAATATGCAAGCATATATCTTGAAGTTTTCTATTGATCTACTTTTCTCTATACAAAATATGATTCATCATGATAATTTCTATTCTACTTCTTTATTTTACTTTTAAAACTTTTTATTGACAGCTTCCATAATTTTAGCCAATAAACTATCACAATTCCCTTCCCACTCTCACTTTCCCCCTCTCAAATCCACCCTCCATCATATCCTCTTCCCCATCTCAATTAGTCTCTATCTTGTTTTGATGTCATCATCTTTTCATCCTATTATGAAGGTCTTGTGTAGAAAGTGTCAGGCACATTGAAGCCATGAATATCAAGGCCATTTTGTGTCTGAAAGATTGTCTGGAAGAATTCCTACCCTGTCTTTGATTCTCACACTCTGTCTGCAACCTCTTACACAATGGATCCTGAGCCTTGGAAGGTATAATAGAGATGTCTCAGTGCTGAACACTCCACTGTCACTTCTCAGCATTATGCTGCCTTTTGAGTCATCCCAGTGGTCACTGCCATCTGAAAAGAGAAACTTCTCTAGCTAAAAGTGATAGGAGCATTAAAATATGGATATACACATTTTTAAAAGTACTTATAAGGCCATTTGGTGAGCATTTAGCCAGACAATGGTAATGCTGTAAGCTTTTAGCTAAGTCATCAGCACCAGGCACATATTCCCTTCCATGGAGTGAGCTTCCAATCCAATAGAGAAGGGTTGTTTTCCCCCATAACAGATGTGCTACTGTTGCACCAGTTGGCACATTTGGCCTATCTGGCTAATCTCAAGGCTTGCAAATCCATTCATGCCTTCTCTCCCATAAGACTGCATGCTTTCCCAGCTTTCTGTCAGTTGATTGACAGAAAGCTCCAGCTTGATTTCTCAATGACCCACAACCCGAGCATGTATGGTCTTCAGCAATAGGGTCTTTCCATCTCATTCTGGTGGGCAACCAAGAGCCATGGCAATGGCCTGTAACATTTTGGGGGCCTCAGGAACCTCCCTGGCCAACAACTCACTGGAAATTATAACTTCCCTAACACTGAAAATTTTCTAGTAGCAATCTATTTTTTCTGAGTCTTCCATTATCCAAAGAAGTGGGTTTCCATATTGCTTATTATAGACTTCTTAAATTTTGATTAACCCTCCTCCCAACCTTCCTTATATACTCTCTTCTCCTGATCCCAATTAGGCCATTGCACACTAATAATCTGTTCATTTACAATTCCTTCTCCTTAATTCTCCCCTCTCCTCCCTCCCTTATAGTCCCTGTGTAGCTTTCCAGGCTCTGCTACTAACTTTCACTCCAACTCCATACAAATCTAAATATTTGTAGCTAGGATCCACATATGACAGAGAACATGTGGTGTTTGGCTTTCTGGGCCTGGGTTATCTCACTTAGTATAATCCTTTCCAGATCCATCCTTTTCCCTGCAAATCACATAATTTAATTTTTTACCAATGAATAGAACCCTACTATAGAAATGTACCACATCTTCACGCTCCACTCAGCTTGACATCTTGGCTGGTTCCATTTCCTAGCTATTGTAAGTAGAGCCACAATAAACATAGATGGGCAAGTATCTAAGGTAGTGAGTAAAGTTTTTAGGATATATGCCAAGGAGTAGCATAGCTCTTTGTTTCATTAATTTTAAAAAACTGTTTTCTTAGTTTCCAATTCACTGATCTTAATTATTATTATATTATAATTATTATTATATCTTAATTCTCTGATCTTAATTATTTCTTTTCATCTTGACCTCATAGGGTTGTTCTAATTTTTTCCAATGCCTTTAGGTGGGCAATTAAGTTATTAATTTGAGATCTCTCTGTCTTTGTTATAAAGGCAATTAGTGCTATAAATTTTCCCCTCAGGACTGTCTTCATTATGTTTCATAAGTTTGGGCACATTGTGTTTTTGTTTTCATTTAGATCCAGAATTTTTACAGTTTCCTTTTTGATTTCTGGAACTACCTATTCATTGTTTACGAGCGTATTGTTCAATCTCCAATAGTTGCTGTAGTTTCTGTTGTTTCTCCCATTGTTTATTTCCATCTTTAGTGCATGTGGTCCAAAATTAAGCAGTAGGTTATTGTTGTGGCGGCGGGGACCCGAAACCGGGCACCCATGGAAGCATGTCCGTGGGCCTGAGAGCCCACGGAAGTGTCACAGCTCTGTGTGTACAGCTCTGGAAGCATGGCTTCCTAGGGGAATCAAGGTTCCCCATGTGTTACAGCACAGTCCTGGGAGAAAAAGCATCCATGGCAAGAAGTCCCAATCACCAATCCAATCTTTATTGTAACAGTATTGTGGGTTTAAATAGAAATTGAGGAGGAGGGAGGGAAAGGAATGGGCAATGGAGATTGGCAGAAATCAGCAACCTGTGAATTCCTGTTTTGCATACGGACGTGAGTTTGGGCACGTATTAGATGGTGGTGGTAGCGAAACTGCCAGCTTCTAGGCACAGCTGGGGTGCGAACCTGGGCCTATGTGGCATGCTTTTGGAGGGTTGGGAGTCTCAGAGTTGAGGGTGGAGATAGGGAAACGCCTATCGGGGTTAGTCACCGGGGTTTCGGACCTCATTCAACACCCGCTTAACCCTTTGTCCTCCGTGCCATCCTTAAGCAATACCAACAGGTTATGTCAGTTTACTTGAATTTATTGAGGCATGTTTTATGGCCTAATATGTGGTTTATTTTGGAGAAGGTTCCCTGAGCTACTGAGATGAATGTATATTCAGTAGACTTGAGATGAATGTTCTGTAGATGTGTGTCAGTACTAGTTGATTTATGGTGTTATTGAGCTCTATTATTCCCCTGCTGATCCTCCCTTTGGACGATCTGTCTAAAGATGTTAGTGGTGTATTACAGTCTCCAACTATGATGGAGTTAGAGTTTATTTTTGTTTTTTTTTCCAATATGTTTGGCTTTATGAATGTGGTACATCCATATTTGATGCATACATATTTATGATAGTAATATCTTCTTGTTGAATTGTTCCCTTGATGAGTAAGAGGTGTTATTCATTGTCTTTTTTATTTCTTTTGGTTTAAAGTCTATTTTGTCAGATATTAATGTAGCCACACCCACTTATATTTTGTTTCCATTTGCTTAAAAATCAGTTTCAATCAATTTGTGACTGTTTCAGGCAAGCTTCATAGACCCCCCCTCCCTTGAGTGGGAGGTGTCTAGCTACAGCTCAAACCTAGGCCCTAAAACAGATTGGTCAGGTATGAACCAACCACCTATCTCTCTGCTCATCTGGGGCAGGAAATACTCACTGGACAGATAAGTCTGTCTCTTTTTTCCTCACATGTTCTAGCAGAAGGATGCAGGTAAGGGTCCCTCACTGTGGTGAGGGGCAAGATTTCTTTTCCACATGACCCTTCATTCTCATGATCTTTTCTTTTCCTGATTAGCTAAATAGCATAGATTTTGTTAAAACCTCTCCCACATGTTCTCTCCACACTGGTTGCTGGAGAACTCTATAACTCCCCATTTTCTTTTAAATAAAGTCTCCCACTATACTTTAACCTCTGTTTTTCTATGATTTAAATTCTTTAGCTTTTTAGACAAAAATTCGGGCACTCCTTAAATAATGAGGTGCTGGGTGTTATCTAAATTCTAATCCCCAGCTCACTCACTACAAATTCACCCTGAGGAGGTTTCTGTCTTTAGAGGTTAGGTGAGTTTCTTGAAGGTATTAAATGAAAGGGTCCATTTTTTTCTGATCCAGCCTGCTAGCCTGTGTCTTTTTTATGGGAGAGTTGAGACCATTAATATTCAAAGTTATAATTGTGAGGCTTTATTTAATCCCTGTCATGGTGAAGGGTTTATGGGATTTGATGCCTCTCTTGTTGTTTTGATCTTCTAAGCTTGGTTATCATGGCTGACCTCTAGAAAGCTCTTGGGGTTGGTTGTTTGACTCTTCTGTGTGGAATATTTCATGGAGTATTCTCTGTATGTTTGGTTTTTTGTTATATATTTGCAGAGCTGGCTTTCATCACGAAATATTTTTCCTTTCTTCATCTTTTATGAGGGCCTGGTGCATTCATTCTCTCTGTCTCTCTTCTATATCTCTGCTTGCAAATAAATAAAAATATGTTAAAAATAAATAAATAAATAAATGTAATAATGAAACCCAATTCTTCATTTGCTAATGAAAAGTAAAAGTGGCCATAGAAAGATTAGAATTCATTTCCAAATCATTTCACTGACCAACATTGAGCAATGTGCCTTCCACACACACATACCAAAAAAAGCTTTACTGTGGATGGATTACACTATGTGAACTAGGAAAGCAGCTCTTTTCCCAGAGTTGTAAAAACAAGAATACATAAGCTCAAGAGGTGAGCTTGTTGAGGGTAAGGTGGTGGTGGGGCATTCCCTTCCTCTCAACTCCACCCTAATCGGTATGAATGCCAAATCATACAAAGTAGTAAACTTATTTAAAATATTCTGAAATTTGCAATTTTCTTTTTAAAAAAAAATTTTATTGATTTATTTGCACTCAGAGTGAGAGAGAAAAGAGAGTGTCCCTAGTGGACAACCTGACAGAAGTCAGGAGTTGACATAAGGTCTTGTTTATTAAGAAAGGCACTGGCACCTCTCCAAGTTCCCCACAATCCCATCCTGGCCAGTCCCTTAGGTTTGATCCATGATTTTCCTCCCCAGCCCCATAGGCCAGATTTCAGGAGCTGACCTGGAGAGGATGGGCACTACTCCAATTGAGAAAGCAGTAGGGACAGGCATCAGACCCTCACCTGGAGGGGACAGGGTTCCATAAGCTACATGATCCCACACTCAATGCATGTCAGAGAGGCATCTCAGAGCATTGCTTTTTTGTTTAGTTTACTTTCTTTAGCACCTGCTGCCATTACTAACCAGATCTGACATAGAAAAAAAAAAGAGGCATTTTCCACACATTCAAAATGACAGTTAAAATGCATTTTTAACTTTTGGCTATATATTATTTCTAGATCTTAACAATATTGTATCACACTCTTACATTGGTATATGGTAACAAACAGTTTAGCTATAACAATCAGTACTTTTAAACTTAGTAAATATTCTTTTCACTCTTATTACTAGCTTACCACACATTTAAAATGTAACTTTAAACTACTTAACTAAATATTAAAATCATACTCTAACAATATTAAATCCATCCTTAGTCAAAACACTACCACACTTTAGCCTTATCATTCTTTTTTTTAAAGGATACTTCGAAATAGAGCCAAAGTATCCTCTTTTTTAAAAATATTTATTCATTTTCAAGCAAAGAGAGAGAGAGAGGAGAGAGAGGAGAGAGAGGAGAGAGAGAGAGAGAGAGAGAGAGAGAGAGAGAGAGAGAGAGCACACCAGGACCACCACCTTGTGGGTCTGGCTTATGTGTGACCTGGGGAATGGAACAGGGCCCTAGGCACTGGAGGCAAGTGCCTCAACCGCTGAGCCATCTCTCCAGCACCAAGCCTTATTCTTCTTAACTAAAATACTTTCACACATTAATTTTACCTATACCTATTATATTTAACTTAACATTTCTCCCTTCAGTTGTGCTTAGGTTGTGTTCACTATTGTTTCAGTATACTTTTCACATTACATTGTCTGTTGTATTTATTTATTTTTGTCACACTTTAAAGCACCAGGGGGGAGAGAGAGAAGAGAGGAGAGGGAGAAGAGAGAGAGGAGGGAGGGAGGGGAGGGAGGACAGAGAGGAGGGAGAGATTTTGCTCCCTGCTCTAGGGGTACTCAGGTAGACCTCGGAGCCCCGCCCACGGCCCAGAGAGCACGGGAAGCCGGGAGGGGCGGGGCCGCCTGATCCCGCGAGAACTCCCCGAGTCCCGTGGGACCATCCTGGCCGCGTTACTATGGAGACGCAGCCAGCGGGGCGACGACGACCGAGTGGAGCGAGCGGCGGGCGGCCGGGATGGTGACTAACCCGGCGCACGGCCTGCCATTGGTCCCGGGCGCGTCCTTCGGGGACTGCACGGTGAGCTCTCCCTCCCTCCTTCCCTCCCTCCTTCCCTCCCTTCCTCTCTCTCTCCTTCCCTCCCTCCCGCCCTCTCTCCCCCTCTCCTCTCTCTCTCTCTCCTTTCTCTCCCTCCCTCTCTCCTTCCCTCTCTCTTCCTCCCTCCCTTCGCGGAGCCCGGCGCCCTGGCACCCCACCTGCTGCAGCCCGGCTCTCCTCACCTGCACCTCACCCGCGTCCTTTGTGGTCCAACCTCCATCCTCATCGCGATCCCGAACCCAGATCTGTCCACTCCAGCTCCATTTCCTGTCTTTTTTTTTTTTTAAGAGAATGTATTTGTAAAGCAGAGAGAAGGGCAAAAATGGGCACACACTTCGTGCTGCCGGTTTTCCTTGGAACCGGGTGTCAGGCTTTGCAGGCACTCCTCTTAACCCCTGAGCCACCTCTCCTCCTGTCTTGTGGGTGAAGTGTACCCACCCTTTCTTTCTGCTCCAGCTTTTCTCTGTGTTTTCCAGAATGAATCCTACCACTAGCTCATCCTTGTTTGTTTGGTTGGTTGGTTGGTTTTGTTTCTCATCTTTGCAGGTTGGCTTCCAAATTTGTCCATCTTCCTCCCAGACCTGCTCTCTCCCTGCTTTGTAGAAGTTCTTCCTTTGTACCAGACTTCAACCTCAAATGCATCAGTTGCTGTGTTCACTTCTCTTAGCCCTGTGATTTACACTCAACATTTTTTTCTCTATAAAAGATAGCTATTGAGATTGCGTGTTTTGTTTCTTTTGTTTTGAGACAGTTTTGTAGCCCAGGCTGGCCTTGAACCCTTCATTCTCCTGCCTCAGCCTCCAGCGTGCTGGGATTTGAGACTTGCCAGCACATTGGACTTCTGCTCATATTGAGTTTTACTCCAGTCAAATGTGTTTTTATTCACACTGTGCAGATAAAGTTTAAGAAAAAGAAGGCAAATTAGCCAGGTATGATGGAACACAGAGCCCTCATCCTAACCCTCCGGAGGCAGCAGCAGGAAGATGCAAGTTTGAGCCCAACCTGACCCCATCTCAAAACAACAACAAAAACACAAACCAGGAGAGATGGCTTAGTGGTTAAAGGTGCTTGCTTGCAAAGTGTGATGACCAAGGTACAATTCCCCAGTACCCACATAAAGCCAAACTCACCAAGTAGCACATGTGTGTGGAGTTTGTTTGCAACAGCAGGGGCCCTGCAGCACCCATTCTATCCCACTCTCTCTTCCATCTCTCATCTTCTCTCAAATGTTTTAAAAAACAAACCAACAATTCTTGAAACAGCAAAAAAAAAAAAAAAAGAATTTGGTACACTTACAGAAGAGCCAATATTGATTTTCATTTATACAATAGTTTAACTCTCGAGTTCCTCTTCACATTCATTAAGATAAAATACTCAGCTTGTTTTCTTTGGGACAGTGAATTCAAGTTTAAACTATAAGTGTGGTTAGAGAATTTGGACTTACTCTTCTATTCCTGCACCACGATGATTTTTTTTAAGAAACAAGCTCACTAATGTACTTTGTTTTTTTTTTTTTTCTTTTTGGACAGGATCTTCTATACCCAGGAGTGCTTGAAACTCACTTATGTACAACAGAGTGGCTTTAGCCTCCCATGTGCTGGGTTTGCATGCATGAATGCACACACACAGACACACACTCTTTCTCTCAAAGAAACAAATATTTTTACAAGAAAGTGTGATGAGCATTTTCCTACTCAGCACAGAATCATCTTAATCATTTGATATCAGTCAGAATGGAGTTGATTTGAGCCTGAGAAGTGCCAGGCTCTAAATATATATACATATTCAAATACATCCATAAAGATGAACCATGTTTTAAGCATATTCCATGTTTTAAACACTTCGCCTGCATGCCAACCAGTTGCCTTACTTGAGATTTGAGATCTTCATCAGGGAGAAAAAGTTCTATGCAACTCTAAAGAAAAGGTGTTTAGAAAGTGGACCCTAACCAACAAGAAGCTAGGAAGGCCTAAGAATGCCTGACCTGAGTGTCCTGTGTGTCACAGTTAAGAGATACTAGTATGGGAGAGCTGTTGAATGTGAAGAAAGTAAATGGAACTCAATGAGGTTGCTGTTTTTAACTTATTGTTGCTGTTATTCTAGTGCTGTGAGTCAACCATTGAACATGTGTCACCTGCATCCTATCACTGAGTTGCACCCTCCAGTCCTACTGATACTACTTGTCTGTCTTTAGAGGTTGTGGAAAAGGAACGTGAAGCTATGTAGGCTATCCATTTCATTTTATGTCTTGTGTAATGCTGAAAGCATAGCCTTTAAAACCAGTCCATAGTCCACAACTCACTTAGCAAAAGTACCTTTACTTTATTGTGTCTTTGATGTCAGCTCTAATCTTGAAAGATGGTACGGCCGAACTCCAAAGAAAATTGGTGGCAGACAAGTTAATCTTCTTTTGTTTTTGTTTTATTTTGTTTTGTGTTTTGGTTTTTTGAGGTATAGTCTTGCTCTAGCCCAGGCTGATCTGGAATTCACTATGTAGTCTCAAGGTGACCACTCACAGTGGGTGATCCTTCTACCTCTGCCTTTGGAGTGCCGGAATTAAAGTCCTTTGCCACTATGCCCAGATGTTTTTTCTTTATAACAATGTATTTTAATATTATTTTAAAATTATATATGTAGTAATATAATTATATATAATTGTTACATATATAAAGTTTTGAAAGTAACTTCACATTATAAAGAACAGAAAAAGAAAAACCACCAAATTAACATAGCCTCTAATTTGCCCTTCTACTCTTATTTAGTCCTTTATTTTTCCAACTAATAAAAGTCAACATAATTCAGAAATGTTCACATGTTCAATAAACCCAGTCTTTATTCTTATACATATATATTTGTATGCATAAATATAATTATTATTTACTTTCAAGCAAAGAGGCTGAGAGAGAATGGACATGCCACAGCTTTTTGCCAATGCAAATGAATTTCAGATGCACACACCACTTTGTGCATCTGGCTTTATGTGTGTATTGGGGAATCAAACTTGGGTTGTTAGGTTTTGCAGGTGAGCACCTTACCCACTGAGCCATCTCTCTATCCCAAACTTATAATTTTAAAGTGCATGTTATGTGTTGCTTTTTTCAGTCTCATTAAATTATAAACATTTTTATTAGGCTGCTACATAGTCTTTAAAACCATTATTTTGTGCATCTGGCTTTATGTGGATACTGTAGATTCAAACCCAGGCTATCAGGCTCTGCAAGCAGGCATTCTTAACCACTAAGAAATCTTTCCAGCCCTTAAAACCATTATTTTAATGGCTATATAATTGTTCATAATAGTCCATCATTCACTGTTTGTCATATCTGTCAGTTACCCTGGCAAACTGAATAAATCTGTAAACAGTGAGGGACCGTACCCCCAAAACAAGGCAGAAGATGGACACATGAACACATATGTGCATGCATACACCAAATTAAAAAATAATGTATTTTAACTTCAGATGACTCCCTGTTCCTGTCCAAATATCTTCATTTAATGAGGCTAAACTTTTAGACATATGCTCAAAAGCAAAAGTTTATGATATTTTTTAAAGTTAGTTGTTATGCATGAGGTTATTAATGACACACTCCTTTTTTTCCCCCCAGAAAACTGCATTTCATAGAAGCCAGACATTGGGCTACAGGAATGGCTATGCAGTTGTTCGACGTCCAACAGGTGGTATAGGTGGTCAACGGCTCCAAGTCAACCAGCTGTCCCAGGCTGAGCTGGATGAGTTGGCCAGTAAGGCACCAACCCTAACTTATGGCCAACCCAAGCAGGCTCCACCTTCAGACTTTGTTCCTGCACATGTGGCTTTTGACAAAAAGGTATACTGCAGGATTTAAGCACGCTTGAGTTCAGATGCCTAAAAGCCAACTACTTGCAAAAAAGTTAACAGTAAACCACAGTATTCCAAGAGTGCTATGAAGAGAAAATTGTTTAAATACCTCAACCCTTAGTTATAGATAGCTGGACTTGTTGAAAGAAACTTTCTGTAGGCAGGAAGCTGATTAGAGACTGTAATTCCCTATAGAATTCACTGGACTATTTTCTAAGTACAGTTAAAAGTTGCATGAATTCTAAATTCTTGACTTTTTATTGTCCTGTGTCTAGTTTTTATATGCTTTCCACTTTTTTTTTGATGTAGGGTCTCGCTCTACCCCACACTGACCTAGTCTTCACTATGTATTCTCAGGGTGGCCTCGAATTTACAACAGTCCTCCTACCTCTGCCTTCTGAGTGCTAGGATTAAAGACGAGCACCAGCACACCCAGCACTTCCACTTTTTAAATGTACTGTATTCTATTCTGCTAAGTCCTTAATCTCTAGGAAATGTAAAATATGAGAACAATAACACCTATGTTTTAATATATCCTCTCAGTTGTCTTCCTGGGATTGTTTTTTATTTGGTATTATATAACATTTGTGTTTATTTCTCATTTGCCCTTATGCTCTTATAGTGATTTGCTTTATTTCCATGTTTTGGCATTTCTATATAATCCTTGCTCTTCCTTATCAGTGATTTTCCTCTATTCACTAAGAAGTTAGCCCTGCCCCTGGCCCTGTAGCAGAATCCCTGGTAAGACTTTCAAGGGACTCCAATGCCAATTCAGCCCTCATGGGATTCTGATTTCTGGAAATTAAAAAAAATTTTTTTTTGTTTATTTGTGAGCAGAGAGAGACAGTGAGACAATGGGTGCACCAGGGCCTCCAGCTGCTGCAAATGAACTCCATATGCATGTGCCATTTTGTGCATCTGGATTTACCTGGGTACTAGGGAATTGAACTCAAGGCATTAGGTTTTGCAGGCAAGCACCTTAACCACTGAGCAATCTCTCCAGCCCATTTGGTAGTTTTTTTTTTAAATGTACAACTGGATCTGAGAACTATTTATCATTTTTCATAAATTAACTTGTGTTTTTAAATTTTTTTATTTATTTGCAAGGAGAGAGAGAGAGGGGGAAAAAAAAGAAAGAAAGAAAGGGCATGCCAGGGCCACTAGTCACTGCAAACAAACTGCAGATGCCACCTTGGGTATCTAGCTTTATGCGGGTACTGGGAAATCAAACCGGGGTGGTTAGGCTTTGCAGGCCAGCACCTTAACCACTGAACCATTTCTCCAGCCCATAAATTATAGCTCATTGTTTTCCATTCCTTTTTATAATCTTCTTTATCATTTTTTGTAAAATGTTTATAACATTTTTATTTAGCCAAACCAACCTTTTTTTTTTTTTCTTTTGGCTTTTTTAAGCAGGGTCTCACTACAGCCCAGGCTGACCTGGAACTCACTCCGTAGTCCATTCTGGTCTGCAACTCATGGAAATTCTCCTACCTTAGCCTCCCGAGTGTTGGAATTAAAAGTGTGGGCCACTACACCAGCCTCAACCTTTTATTGAGTATGTATTATAAATTGGGAAAGAGCTATGTCATTTATAGTAACAATTTGTTGGTAATACATAAACACTTGAATTCCAGCACTTAGGAAGCAAAGGCAAGAGGATTGCATGTTTAAGGTCACTTTAGTATACACAATGAAACCATGTCTCAAAAAATAAATTTTAAAAATTAATGTAGTGGCTAGAAAGATGGCTCAGGATTTAAAGGTTCTTGCTTTCAAAGTCTACTAGGCTGGATTTGGCTCCCCGGCACCCATATAAAACCTGTTGCAGCAGCAAGAGACCCTGGTGTGCAAGTACATACACACACACACACACACACACACACACACACACACACACACACTGAAATGTTTTTATCAGCTAGAAGCCATATACTCTTCTCTTCGAGGTTTCATTTAACTCACTTCTAGGAATGCATTCATCTATCTATTCATAGGCCTGACCTAAACATCTGCTAAGCACTTTTTCGTTCACTTATTTCTTTTGTTTATTCATAGCTTTCAAGAAAAGTAGTAAAAAGAGCACAGGAGGAGGTGGGCTAGGGATTTAATAATTTGTCTAGCTCAGGTATGTTTAATTTTTACTGAAAACAAAAAGCAACTATTAAAAAAATAAAATAAAGCAATAAACTGATACATATAAGAAAATATTAATAAAACTGACAGAAAATTTTGCCTGAATAGGAAATAATCTGCTTTGATTTTATTGATATTTATGCTAATTATTCTCAGTAATTGCATAGTCATAATTTATTTCCATAACGATAGTGTACATGAAGAATATTTTCATTTTTCCAATTTATTTTACTTAGGTCTTTTAGATTATAGATGGATGATCTTACCATTGCTTAGTGGCAGAATAATAAAGTGCATGGCTTTGATAATTTTTTTGCAATAGGGCAATTATTGTTTTTCTGCAATAAATTAGAGTGCGAACATTTTTAGGAACACCTGTAAGTCCACTTCATAGCCAATGTATTTGTCCATGTTTGGGTACCCTTGGGACCCTTCTTCCTAGTCAGAATATGACTTCATTTCTCCTTTGGTGGCTTGCATCACTTCCTTTTCTCTGAGCTTTTCTCTTCCTCTGTGAATTTGATCACATTCTCTGCTATCACCCACCATGTCTTGTTTCCCAGACTGACTTCCCATTCTTTGTTCCTGATGTTGTACATGGACCTTTCCCATCTTCAACTTGCATACTGTTTCAGTTTTAAATAGCCTACTTGAGCAAGAGTCACAATTATCCAGTTCTAAATTAAAAAAAAAAAAACTTACCTGTGACTCCTTTAAGAAAGAACTTGTCCATTCATTTTACTGTCACATGTATTGTTCCTCCAACTCACCCCCCCCCAGTGTAGGGCCTCACTGTAGCCCAGGCTAACCTGAAATTCACTCTTGTAGCTCTAAGATGGCCTGGAACTCACAGTGATCCTTCTACCTCAGCCTCCTAAGTGCTGGGATTAAAGGCCTTTAGCAGCAAGCCCTGATAACTGCCAGATTTCTTATAATTTGATGTTTTCATCCTTAAGTGCCAAACTACTTTTCCTGGTGTTGCCCTGATTGCCAAACCTTAGACAGCTCTGTGCAACATCCTCTGGCCTGTGTGTATTGTCGGATGGTCACCTCTTCATTCCTTCCCATAGCTCTGCTCTTCTCTTGTTCCTATCACTCTTGTGTTTCTGGCTCTCCTCCCCTTCTTTGTTTGTTCTTTGGCCTCCCTGCCTCCTTTCACTTCTTCAGTGTAAACATTTTCAAGGTTCTGTTCTCATTCTTTCAATTATCTACTTGAGAGATCTCCACCACTTTTGTGGTTTCAACTATCTTCTCCATTCAGACAACTGTCTATGCTTATCTTAAACTGTGACTGATGACACCCAGACCCAGGTGTCATCCCCTGATTAGCTGTTAACTCTTCAGGTTCCCTGTGAGTTTGAAACCCCAGTGAGCTGTCTTTAGCATTTCCAACCCCCAAATTCAGTGAGTTGCCAAGTCTAATATTTCTTACCTTCTTTTCCATTATCATTTTCACAGTGCCAGTAAGTAATATTATTAGTTTAAACTCAGAACACCAAAATATGCAACCACGAGCTTAGCCGAAACTAGAGAGTATTCCATGAAGAAATACCTTTTTAAACACAGTATCTAAATATTATTTTCCTTCCTTTCTATATAATGGTATGTATCAAGTTATTTTTCTACCTGGAAAAGCTGATGTTATCCTAGCTACGTGCTAAAGAGATTTTCACATTAACTTCTTGATCAGTTGTAGGAAAAACATAGAACTCCCTAATCTTAATAGAAAAGAAATACATGCCTTTTAAAAAAAATTAACAATTGAGCCTATAAATAATTTTTAGGTTTGTTGTAATCTGTTGGGTACTGAGGGAGAGAGTCATGGATCCCTGGGCCCCTGAGATCCTGTCTCACCGGCCAGCAGGAGACAGGCTCCATGGGGAAAGATGAATGCGCAGCCAGAGCCTCACATACACTCGAAGCTGGGAGATGTGTCCGAGCAAATCTCAAAACTTTAGTTCAGCATCCAACCTTATATACAATCCAAGGCTGCATTGTATCAGCAGGCAGGAACAGAACCACGGAAACTGAGCATGCAGGAGTAAAAGCTATTAGCACTTACAAACAGGATTTAGGTTTGTCAGCCATACCCCCTACCTCCTGGGGAGCACAGGTGTGCTAGGATCAAAAGGCATGAGCTACCATGCTCTGGGCTCTCATCTGGCCACACATTACATTCTAAAACTTAGCTCACAAATATTCAGCCAGGCTGGGACCCAACATGTCACCCTTTTTTGTTTGTAAGCAGGAGAGTTTGGCCACACACCATGGGACCACCTCATACTTGTCATAATTGTGGGGGAGTTTAGCTCCAAATAGAACCCCTCAGACCCCAGAACAAGGAGTGAGCCTCCAAGGTGGGCCCCTCATATCCTGAGAGAAAATTATTGTTGGGGGAGACAATATTTGGACCCTCAATGCCATGAGCTGTACCTCATTGACTTAAAAGCAATTAGCCTAGCCATGGAGACTGTATGAGCCAAGATTGAGGAGGCTTTATCCTGCTCTCTGAGCCCCTATTGTTGGTTTAAAGGAGTCCTTAATGACTCCTGTATGATTAATAAAAGTATAATACAAAAGCACAATATTTCTTTAGTCCCCCCTACCTTAAGAAAGAATATAACATATAGTACAATATTTTTTAGCCCCTAAGGAATAACATAGAACATAGTATAATACTTTTTCACTCCCAAGAAATAACATAAAACATTTAGTCCTTGTCTATTTTGGAGGACCACTCCAGACAAAGATTTTATAAATGTAAAGTCCATCTCTGCTCCAGCAATATCAAGTCTCAGGGCAAAGGTTAGCTGTCATTGCCCCAAATGTTGTTTAAAAATCTGAGGCTTGTTGCTGTCTGGCAGGGCTTTTGGTAGCCGGGAGGGAGTGTGGGGAAGGGAGCACTTGGGCTCTGAGTCTGGGTCCCCCTTTTGCCCAGAGGCGCCAGGCACTGGGGACTGTTTGCTCAGTTCACTTTGCTTGCGGCTGCTTCTGTGGGGGCAGGGCATCGCTCCGGCTGCATAGATCTGGGAGCGGCCTGTTGGTTGTAAAGATGACTGCACTGTGGACCTTTAGAAGACATGGGAGGCAGCTTGCATCCTCAAGGGTCCCCACATATCTGTAAGGAAGCACAAGGGTCTTGCTCTGCGGGTATCATCTGCAAACGGTTACTCATGTGGGGCAGGTCTCCCCAATGGGAAAGACATAGCCAGGTCCTTGGCAACCTTGTGTGGGGTCTCATTTCTAAACTTACATAATTTCCCTGTCTCTTGAGGACACCCCAATTGCAGTTGGGAGATGGGGACGAAGAAATCTCATCTTTTTCCTGCTGAATAGGACACGAAGTTAAGGCAACTAGGGGTATCCCTCAGAGAGGGGAGGATACCTATCTAAGACCCAAGAGAGAGAGACCCATTAGTCACATCACACATTGTCAAGATTTTGTTCTGTCTCACATTGTGAGGCAGGAGGTAGGGTGACTCCCCCAGAAGTGTGGAGTGTTCCATATAGGGTGTCCAGTGGAGAGTGGTTCACTGTCAGGTTGCTGTCCACTGTGGAAATGTAGATCCATCCCCAGAACTGTTTATTGAATGGCATCGTTGCCTCTGATATGGTCTGAGATGGTTCCTGTATGGCTTACAAAGCATAAGACATATATTAATAGAGTTATTAAGAGAATATATATAGCATTTAATCTTAATAATAGCACAAGTGTTACTATAGACAAAACATAGTTTTTGAAGCATTTTTAGCAATAAGTTCAAATATAGAGATCTAACCTGGAAGTCACCAGATCAAGAACAGTCTAGAAAGACAGCATCTATGCTTGAAAACATACCAATTATCTAGGAAGGTTTGGAAACTCAAAGTTTAGAGGCTGAAATAGTTTTTCTTCAGATGTCTGAACTTGTACCCTGGAGTAGGGAATATGTCTTAAAGAGTTAGTTTAAGTACACAAAATAAGACAATTGTTGAAATAATATCTTAGATGGAGACTCTGTGATTATCCACAATGAAGCAGAGTCCAGTCCTGTTAAATCAGAACAGCTGAATTTTAATATAACCCTTGGTGAATCTGTTTTTGAAAGAGAAAACATTTGACAACCAATGTTGTTAACTTAACATTAGGCCTTAATTAACCTGATATATAGTAATGATTCTTATAAACATAAGACAATTATGTTTTATCCATGACAGAAATTATACAAAAATTTAATTAAGTTATTCCAACACATTTATCTAATAGGAGGATAGAAGCCACAATGACTGAAGTCCAATGATGACCATTTGATAGCATTAGCATGAAAAATAGAAACCATTTAAACACACAATGTTTTTAGATCTGAGAACCTTATTTTAGAAGATTAATACCAGTAAGCAACCTTTATCTTAAAAACTTAATTTGTCCAATAATTTATATATTGTCAAACAAATATAGCTAGCCCGGAGAGTACCTTAAGAGTTCTTTCTGTACATTTCTCAACCCAAAAACAACCTAGTCACTGAGCCAATAGCTGTAACTGGAGTGATCAAGTCCAGTGGTAGCAGTGGTCAGTTTACATGGTTTCACAAGCAAAAGAACAGTTGTACTCTGTTTTATAAAAACTTAGACTAGAGATTCATTTAGTACTTAAAGGTGACCTGGGGTGTTTACTTCTGCTAGTCTTTTTGCAAAACCCCAAAATTAATTTTCTTAAGAGACCAAGCCAATATCTTTAAAAATTACTATATAGAAATTTGTAATTTCATCAGAATTTAGGAGTAGATTTTTTTCTCTAAGAATGCCAAATGAGTATAACCATTGAAAAGTATCTCTAACCACTGAACAGCCTGATCCTTAACACACTTATAAGAAAGACACTTTCTAGGGGCATTCTCCCCCCTCTTTTTCTTTATAAGCAAGCAGAAAACATATAGTACTTACAGCAGACAATGTCTCTAACCATTTAGCAATAGATGAGAAAAGAAACCTTATTTTTTTGACTCAGTTTACTCAAATAATCATGGACTCAAGCATCACAAAAAGGACACAAATCTCTTCATGTTACTTCCCTTACATTCATCAATAAACCAGATGAATACATTGGGAAATATGTCTGCTTCTGGGTCTGTATCCAATGAGCTCTTTTGAATACAGAGTCAGATTGAGCACAGTAATACCTTGATTTTTCTTTTATTGTTTAGTCCAAGATTGAGAACCAGTACATATAGCTGGCTTTTATAGAATTGGCATCCAACACATATTTACCTTATATAGAATTTAGAGAAATCATACCAATCTGACTTAACTATTAAATTATATAAAATAAGTAATAAGAATTAGACATCCTCATTAATAGGAAATATGCATTATCTCTATGGATGCAATTTTCAGAAAATTGGCAACCCATATGTTTAATAACATTTATTAGTAATGATATAACCATAGATTTTATAATCTATTGGTACAAGATACCTCTTATAAATAAGTTCTATAATATATAATAAGTATAGACAAAACATAATGGTCCCTGATATAACTTTTACCTTTATTATACCTGGAACAATTTTGCTACCTTGATAACTTTTGGATATCTCTGACAAATCAACATTGATACAATTTTTAAAACTGATTGAGGTAGACTGAAAGAAAATAATAAGTCTGTGGCATAGCTAAAATTAGAACATTGTACAGTAGACAGGTGCCCTTGAGTAACCGAGAAGAAGGAATTTCTTATCCCAGTAAGCATACAAATTGACCAGAAACCAAATCAATCACAAATTGACCAGAAATCAAATCAGTTGAATTCAGCCTGCAGGGCC
This sequence comes from Zapus hudsonius, assembly GCA_004024765.1. Lineage (NCBI taxonomy): Eukaryota > Metazoa > Chordata > Mammalia > Rodentia > Dipodidae > Zapus > Zapus hudsonius. The sequence continues at coordinate 63,504 of PVHP010002085.1, forward strand.
TTCCCTTAAAGTCCCATGGGGTCTCAGCCATCTCTTGGGGGAAGGCCTCATGGCTATATCGGATTCCTTAGTCCATAGGCAACAAAGACCAATAACCAAAAGAGGCAAAAATCAAATTAAAGGTAAAAACCAATTTCTCGAGCTGCTGGTCTCCTACAAACAAAAGGCTGTATTCCCTGGGGTTATCCCTGAGTGACCATTGTTTTTCAGCCCCAGGGGACCTGCACCTGACAAGGCAGAAACCTGTGTTTTAGACTGCCTGAAAGATATCACTTCTGTGGCATATATATTTAGAGAAAATAGCAGACATATTATAACCCAAACTGGAGACTTTCTTGTACCAAATAAGTATCAGAGACATTGCATGCCATGTGGCTTAACTCACTTTTACATCTGTATACACAGAGAAAAAGCCTTATAAATTAATTTGAATTAAGTCTATTGAATTATACTTAAGTAAGATTAAATAAACCTAAATATTTATACATGACCATCATTGCTAGGATACTAGTAATGCAGGCCTCATTAGCATTATTTGTCTGCCCTGGGGCTGTGGTCTGTGTCTCAGACCTCCAAGCCTGACTTCCTGACATAAACACAGCGCCCTAAGTACTGGGTCCTGTGACTTTACTGTTGCATGGGGCTGTGGTCTGTTTCTCAGACCTCCAGGCCCGATCTTTTGACAATGCACAGTGCCCTGAGCGCTGGGTCCTGACTTCTGTTGCATAATCCTTGGCCAAAGGATCTCATTCACCTCGATTTCCGATTCGCCCCATGAGCAGGGAAACTCCACTGAGACCTCAGATAGACAAAAACGAACAAGTATAGAACTGGGAGAAGCAGCGAGATTCAAAAGAGAAACAGAGATAAGAGGAGCGACTTGGGGCGGGCTTCTGGGGCTGCCTCCAGAAGCGCAGGATGTGGCCAAATCCAGGCACAAAGCCAGCGAGCGGCTCTGTGTCTTGTGCTTAGTGGGGGACTTCCAAGGTTTGTTAGGCCCTGGCCGTATGCCCACATAGTGTCTCGGTACTGAGGTAGCACTATCAGGAAGTGCACCCCTGGCTCCACATCTTTGGATGGCCACTCTTTATAAAGACGTGCCGGATGAGCACAAAAGTAACAGTGTGCCTACAAGATAAACCAGTCGTGTGGGGAAGAAGAGGGGACAGAAAACACAGAGAGGGTCTCTTAGCAGTCTTCAAGTCCCTGCTTGGGCGCCAGATGTTGGGTACTGAGGGAGAGAGTCATGGATCCCTGACCCCCTGCGATCCTGTCTCACCTGCCAGCAGGAGACAGGCTTCATGGGGAAAGATGAATGCCCAGCTGGGAGATGTGTCCAAGCAAATCTCAAAACTTTATTTCAGCATCCAACCTTATATACAATCCAAGGCTGCGTTGTATCTCAAGGGGGCTCAGCAGTCAGGAACAGAACCACAGAAACTGAGCACGCAGGAGTAAAAGCTATTAGCACTTACAAACAGGATTTAGGGTTGTCAGCCATCACCACTACCTCCTCGGGGGCACAGGTGTGCTAGGATCATAAGGCATGAGTTACCACGCTCTGGGCTCTCATCCGGCTGCACATTACATTCTAAAACTTAGCTCACAGATATTTAGCCAGACTGGGACCCAACAGTAATCCTCTTGACTCTACCTCCTGAGTGCTGGGATGTTAGGTACATACCACTTTTCCCGGTAGTTGAGTATTCTTTACCTGTGACCTCACATGGGCCTTAATATATGTCAGAGGAAAACCAAATACTTTACTGGACAAAATGATGCACATTAAATGGTCAAAGGTCAATCAATACACAAGCAGGAAAAACATCTAGGTCATTTTAACAGGTAAAGATTTTATTATATACGACCAAGACCACTCTGAATGGAAGAAAGGCTTTATTCAGAGAAAACACAAGCTGCCATACTATCACCAGGGCTGAAAAAAAGTGCCTGGATGGGCAGGTTTTGAGATATTTATAGAGGAAATGAGGCTGTGAGTCTAGGTCACTGTAAGCTCCCAGGTAGGGGTCTCAGGTGGCCTGGATGGGGCAAGAGATGTCCCTTCACTCAGAGACACAGGGGGTGAGGGGCTTTGTCTCCTGTTTACAAGGCAGGTCTTAATCTATTTTTTAACTCCTGTTAGGGTCTGGTTTCAATGTTGACACTTCTCTTGAAGCTTTCCACACTGGTTCTGGAGGCCCTTTCAGGGAAAACAGGTGCTATGGGTGGACTCCATTTTGGAGCCTTTGTTTCAAACTAACATCAGAGCCTTTTGTTATGGATGGGGAGGGGCGAAGTCTTTCAGTGACTATTTCCTGCTGATTGTGGGACAACAGGGAGGCTGGGCTGAGATGGTCATTTCAGGACTGGAGGATGGAGTCAGGCTCAGCCATGGTGACAGGCTAGTTAGAGGAGAAGTAGCTGATTTAATTTTTTTTGTAAGGCGGTGTACCTGGTTTTGGACATATTTCAGGAAACAAGGGGTCATGAGGAATGTTAGAATGGAAATGACCACCATGAGATACCGCTATGAAAGGAAAAGATTTTTTTTTTTTTTTTTTTTTGGTTTTCCGAGGTTGGGTCTTGCTCTTGCCCAAGCTGACCTTGTAGTCTCAGGGTGGCCTCGAACTCATGGTGATCCTCCTACCTCTGCCTCCCGAGTGCTGGGATTACAGGTGTGTGCCACCATGCCCAGCTAAAAGGAAAAGCTTTAATAGAATGAAAGTGACTCTCAAGCTCCAGGCTATCTTCCAAATGGAAGAGAGCGTAAGGCAAAATCAAGATCAGGCTTTTAAGGGGAATGTCCAGCTTTGGGCAAGCGCCCAGGTGGTCATGTAGCTCTCAGCTTCAGGAAGGACAGTGCCTCCCTACCAGACAGAGACACAGCAGGTGGGTGGGTGGGGGCTTTATCTCCTGTTCAGGAGGCAGGCTTTGGTTTCATTGTTGAAACTTCCATTGAGGCTGGCTGGGGGAGGGGACTAGGGTGTTGCCTGAATTCCAACCTAACAAGGAGTATTCCTGCTAGAGGTCCCAGTAGTGGCAAGAGCTGAGGCCATATAGACCCCATGGTGATTCAAGGGCTCAAAGAGTATGATGCATTTACCTGAAGCTGGTTAGGCAGATCTTTGAGTGTTTTTTTTTTTTTATTTCAAGCTCCACTTTATCTGACTGATTTACATAGTAACAGCACTCCTTATTTAGAAAAAGACAAGTTCCACCCTTGTCAGCTCTTAACTGATCCAATGCCCATCTATCCTGTAAGACAACATATGCTAAAGAAGCACACAGGAAACAAGCAGTGTGATTGATAATATAAAGCTGATTTAAGAGGGAGAGAGAGGAATTAAGAATAAATATCCATGGAGTGGAGAAGCGAGAGAGCTCCCTTAGATTAGTTTGGAGTTGCTTGTGAGCTTGTTTGATATTTTTGACAGTCTGCAGGTGGGCATTTTGGATAGTTTTGGGGTCAGACTGGATGAATATGAAGATCCTTATCTTACCTCCACTGCAGGTGCTTAATGAAGTGTTGAGTGACCACAGCCTCCATTCCATCCACCCACTTCTGGTCCTATGGGTCTTTGATGGTGAAGACTGATTCGTGAGACTCAAGCTGGGGCGACTGGGCACTGTTTAGTCTGACAGGATTATAGAAGTGGAACTGGCAGAGTGGAGATATTGAAAATGAACAACCCGAGATGGTCCCAGTGTAGTATGCCGAGTCAGTCTGATCTTGAGTAAAGCAGAGTCTACTAGTGTCCCAGGCTCCAATGGAGACAGTCTCGGGGCAGTCATTGGCTGCTTCAGGAATGGAGAAAATAATAGGGACTGGGTCTGCACAGCCAGTGAGAGGGCAGAAGGATGAGTTAAGAAGTTTATTCTCTTTATAGCAACAAAATAAAATCACCAGGCACAGGGAGGGGATGGACACTTGAATATAAAAGGGTGGCCTAGTGTTAGGAGAAAGAGGCAAAGGGATACTGGTGTCTCTAAGGGGGTCATTCTGGGATTGAGGAGAGGGAGGGGGGCATGAGAGATTTTAAGTTTGAGGGGACCAGTAGAATTAGATGTGTTCTTATTCCCCAAGGAGGTGGAACCAGCAGGTATCGTGACTCATTTGAGTTGTAAGATATGGATCTAATTGACAATACCCTGGAGCTTTGCCACCATAGGAGTGGTGAGGATTACCAGGTGGGGTCCAGTCCAGAGTGGGTACAAGCCCTATGGCCAAGGTTGTTTAAGATATACCTGACCTCCAGCATTAAGAGAAAGAGTAACAACAGGCTCCTTTGATGGTTGGGGCAGGAGGTGATCGACATGCTCTCGGAGGAGGTTTCTGAGGAGGGTGAATGTGGGCAGATCTTCATGGAGAAGAATGAATGATAATGGGGGAAGATTACCCAGCAATAAAGGATGCATGAGTTCAAGCAGGCTGAGGAAAGGGGGGCTCCAGGTGTGGATCTGATTCTGGCTAGGGCCAGTGGGAGGAGGCATGTCCAAGGTAGGTGCAGTTCTAAGGTTAGCTTTGACAGCTGAGTTTTAAGAATAGTGTTTGCCCTTTCAATCTTGCCTGAGAACTTGGGCCTGTATGGAATGTGAAGCTTTCAGTCCACTCCCAGAGCTGAGGATAACTCCTTTGTCACTTTAGAAATAAAGTGTGGCCCATTGTCTGACTATATGGTGAGCGGGAGGCCAAAGCTGGGTAGGATTCAAGAATATGGGAAGCAACAATGTTTGAAGTCTCTCGAGTGGTCAGAAATGCCTTCACCCAACCAGAGAAGGTATCCACTATGGTAAGGAGGTTTCTTGTCTTTTTATAAGGGGGCATGTGACTGAAATCTATGTGCCAGTCAACTCCTGGGAGAGAGCCCCATTATTGGTGGAGTTTGAAGGAAGGAAGGGGCCAAGTACTGTCTTGCAAAGAAGCTTAAGCACAAATGGAGCAGGATTGTATCACAGCAGAGATGAGTGAGGAGAGATGGGGATGAAAGAGTAGTGCAGTCAGGAATCTCTGCAGAGGTTGGGCTCTAACATGGAAAAGTTTGTATAAGTGGGTGAGTATGATGGAAGCTTGGGAGTCAGGTAGGCAGTAAAGGTCCCCCAGGAGTAGCCAAAACTGTGGTCCCAGGACAGTGTTGTAGAAATATTCCAGTAATAAACAGACAAAGCCTTTTCAGCAAGAGGAGAGGGGAGTTTAATTTTCACCTGGGCTGGGGGGTCCAAGCATAAATGAAGCATTGGCCATGAACCCCAGTTACAAAGACATTTTATAGTCAGTACAGAGTAGGGTATGTGATGTTATGCATGCAAATTACCATTACCTAGTACAATAGGCTTCAGGAAATTCAGTTTATCTATTTTTCTCCTTATATATTATATCTATATATCTTTAAACTTTCTGTTTATATTTGCTGATATCAGTATTCACATATTTTTACCTTAAAATCTATGTAACCATTTTGTAGTAATTATCTTTCTATCAAACATTTAACATCCAGCATTAACTTCCTCTGGTTTATCTTTCTAATCAACTTATCACATTATAATTACTATCCAAACTTTTATAAAAGACATTTTTCATTGTACAGATATAGATATTGTCATATATATTCTCCTGTATTCCATTGAGAGCCTTCTTTAGTGGGGTTATTAATGTATCAGACAGTCTCTGTGGGAAAGGCCAAATCTCAGACTATTCTATACCATAAAGCTTTAAACATAATATAACATAAGTGCCTGTTTCATGTCATTAAGAAGCTTTCTAAGATAATCTTTGCGAAAGAGTAGATTAAACTTGACTTATAATATCTATCCATAATATACACATAAGATTTATCATTTACTAATGTTGGAACCTTTTTCTTAAGCTCTCTGAAGCACATGTTTTAAATATGAACGCAGGTTAGAATATACTTCTGAATTCAAGCATAAATCTTTAGATTGTTTTCTGTTAGCAGTTCCATAAAGCCATAGAGAGATAAAGCAATCTTTAAAACAGTTATAACAAACTTTTATAAGAAGTTGCCATCTGTCTGTAACAACTTGGGACTCACCCATTTTCATCCTGGGCTCAGCATTCTGATATTTCCCATGTTTGTAGGCTCCCTGGTTCAGCAAAGCAGAGAAGCCAAGTAGGCAGTGCCATCAGAAATGTCTCCAGGGGTGGGCTCTGGTCTTGTGAGCAAAAGGGCCCTGACATCCACCAACAGAGGAGGGGAGGGTAGCAAGAACAAAGCAGCACACTGGCACCTGGAGGCACCCCAATAGAAGTGGGATTTGATTCCCTCCTGCCACTTTTTGGTCTCTAGTACCCACCTGGGATCTGTCCCCAGTGCCTTTCTTGATCAATTCCCAGCCCCTGGGAATCACAGCAAAATAGTGTAAACCTCACAGTGAAAGCTGCATTGCAGTCTGTTTTCGCTTTTCAGGTCCCATTGTCAGTTTGTACAAGGGAATAAAACAAACTTCTGGCATTAGTATAGAGGCAGAAGAATTTTTATGTAAGACCCCCTCAGATCTGGCCTAGGTATTTCCTCTATATTAAGTTTAGAGGCCTTCACAAATTTTAATCTTCATATCTTTTTAACCCTTTTTTTTTTTCTAATGTCAGGCTTTGGAGTGATAGAATTCCTGATTGCTTAATCTTAACAGGTTTCAGGAAATTAAGATATTTCCCCCCAGGTATCCTCCAGCCTTGTCTCTTCCTTATCTCACAGAACTTCAGAGCCCTGACAGTTTTCCACTTCATGCAATGAGATTAGCCACCTGGCAGACAAACATCAGATGTAACAGTGAATACAGGGGAGGGGGGCAGTGAGCTCAAGGCTCATTTTGCTACAATAACAGCACCTTGCTTCACAAGAGCCTGATGCTGAACTGGGGTATAAGAAGGAGTAAAAGAAGTTGAGACAAGGAAGAAGGATGAAGAAACCTTTGTATTCTGAAAGCTAACTTTCTGGCAACTTTGTCTGCAAATGAGTTTCCCTGAGCCACAGGTGAGGTCAGGAGCTGGTGTCCTAGGCAATGAATGACAACTGCCTTGGAGAGGAAGTAGGAGACCTCTAATAAATTAAGAATAAGAGGACCATGAGTGATTGGGGTTCCCTTTGCTGAAAGGAAGCCTCTCTCCTTCCAGATAGCAGCATGGTGATGTAGGATGTGAAAGGCATACTTAGAATCAGTGTATATGTTAATTGTTTTCACCTGAGCTTGGGTCAGAGCTCAGGTGAGAGCTATGAGTTCTGCCTTTTGGGATGTGCTCCCTTTGGGCAGAGGTCCAGCCTCCACCACCTGATCATTTGACAAAGTGGCATATCCCCTAGATTCCTGTGGGTTAATAGATGAGTTCTCATCTATATATCAGGTGTGGTCAGGGTCAGAAAGAGGATGTAGAGAAATTCTAGGATGTGGTATATAAAATCCTCAAGTGTCTCAAGACAGGAGTGTGTTAGTTTTTAGGGAGGGAGAGGTTTAGGGAGGGGTAGAAGGGAGGCTGGGATAAGTGGAGTACAGGAGTCCAGTGTGATATCAGGGTTGTCGAGGAAAGTGGCATGGAAGAGTTGAATTTTGGAGGGGCTTAGTGTGGACAGACAGGAGTTGGAGAGGAGATCCCTGAGCCTGTGTGGGGAAAGAACAGTAAGCTTTTTTTTCCAAAAGTAAGCTTTTGGACATCCTGGGCCAGAATTGCAGTTGAAGCAAGAGCATGCAAGCAGGGTTGCCAACCCTGAATAGAGGTTTCCAGTTGTTTAGAAAGGTAAGCCACAGATGCAAAGGTAGGGTCCCTCATTTGCCCCAAGACTCCCAGTGCCATTCCTCCCTTTTCAGTAGTGTAGATGAGGAAGGCCTTTTGGAGATTTGGAAGACTCAGAGCAGGTGTGTCCAGGATGGTATCATGTAGTCAGAAAAAGGCAGCATCAGACACAGACTTAGGATCTAAGGGTTCATGTGGGTTCTCCTTGGATATGTCATAAGGGTTTTTTCTTGAAGTGCAAAATTCGGGACCCAAGTTCTAAGGAATCCTCCAAAGTCCAGGAAGGAGAGAAATTCCTCTTTAGTGGTTGGAGGTGAAAGGAGCCAGAGGTGTTGTTTGTGGTCAAGTGTTAAATGACGAGAGATAGGTGTGAGAATTAAAACCCAAGTATTTGACTCAAGAGAGGGAGAGCTGGGTTTTGGTTTTGGAGACTCGGTATCCCTTAGATTGAAGGAAGTTGAGGATTATGTTAGTGTGCTGCTTTGAAAGAGTGAGAGAGGGAGAACAGAATAGGAAAGATCATCTACATATTGTAGGAGGGTGCTAGGGGAGAGATCAGGGGTCAGGAGGTCAGCAGAGAGGGCTTGTCCAAAAACATAGGGAATTTCAAGAAAACCTTGGGGAAGCACTGCCCTGGTCAGTTGGGAGGCAGTGTGGGAGTCAGGGTCCTCCCAGGTAAAAGCAAAGAGGTCATAAGAGTCTGGGTGGAGGGGAATAGAGACCTTGAGGTCAAGGACAGAAAAATGAGTAGTAGAGGGAATGATACAGGTGATGAGAGTGTAGGGGTTAGGGACCACCAGCTGGATTGGTAGGACAGCTGTATTAATGAGGCACAGGTCCTGACCTAGGCAATAGGACCCATCAGGTTTTATTATAGGCAAAATAGGGGTGTTACAAGGGGAGTTGGTAGAGCGCAGAAGGCCTGCTTGGAGGAGGTGAGAGATGATGGGTTTGATCCCCTGGCAATGTTTGAGGGAGATGGGATATTGGGGGTGGAAGGGAAAAGTAGTGGGGTCCTTAAGTCTGATTTGAATAGGAGTATGGTGAGAGTCTATGATGGGAGAGGAGGTGTCCCAGACAGATGGGTGCACCTTGAAGGCAGGGAGTGGGAGAGCAGAGTCCTTAATGAGAAAAGGAGCAGGTGTGACTATGAAGACATGGGGGTGGGGAACTAAGGAAACTGAGAGCTTGAGTTTCCGCATAAGATCCCTACCTAAAAGAGGTACTGGGCAAGAGGGCATGGCAAGGAAAGAATGGGACAGAAAAGTATTCTAGATAATACAGGATAGAGGGGCAGTGATACATGGAGAGTGGGGATGGCCATCTATACCCATCATGGAGATCTGTGAGGGAAATGTCTGACCAGAGTAGGATGACAGGATAGACCAACTGGCCCCCATGTCAATTATAAAAGAGACAGGCCTACCTGCTACCTGAGCAAGTACTCGGGCCTCCTCCATCATGATTTGGAGAGTCTTGCTAGGGGCCAAGGTCCCAGGACATCATCAGTCTTTGGCCGCCAGGCCTAGAAAGTCAGCGAGTAGCTCCTGTGGAGGGTGGGGGGAGGGGCTGGCCTACTGTAATGATGCAAAGGACAGTCACCTTCCAATGTCCAGTGAGTTCAAAGCAAGGTCAGGGTCCTGGCAGCAGTCGGGGATTGGGACAGGCTTTTGCCCAGTGGCCAGCAGTGCCCCACTTGAAGCACAGTTCTGGAGGTGTTTGCTGAGGCCCTACATCTTCTTGGGTGGAGTCCTCAGGGCTGCAGCCAGGAGCTGGTACTTTTGCCTGTCCCTGGTGGCCCTGTCAGACTGCTCTTGATCCTCTCCTCTCAATTACTAAAAACTTTAAATGCCATATCAAACAGATCACCCTGGGGGGATCTGAGGGCCTTTATTGAGATATTTAAGCTTTTTATTACTATCAGGGGCACACTGGGAGAGGAAGTGGGTATTAAGGATTAAAGCACTTTCAGGAAACATGAGGTCTAGACGGGTAAACTGAGTCAGTACTTCAGCGAGCCTTCCCATAAACTAGGTGGGATTCTTATCAGATCTATGGGTAACAGACTTGAGCTTGTCAAAGTTATCTGCCTTATGGGAGGCCTTCTGCAAACCAGCTATGACACAAGCAACCACGTAGTCCCTAGCTACTCGACCAGGGGGAGTGGGATTGCCAGGGTCTACGATCTGATAATTCCAGTTAGGGCCTTCCCTAGGGACTGCCACAGCAGTGTTATTAGATGTATCTCATCCGTGTGGGCTTGGGTGGCTACGCAGACCTGCTCAGGTTCATCCAGGGTGAGAGAGGTGGAGAGGACATCAAAGAGATCATGCCAAGTAAGGTCATAAGCTTGAGTCATAGCAGAATGCCTTGATATAGCGAGCTGAGTCTTCAGTAAAAGACACCAGGCATTTCTCATGTTGGGAAAGATCTGATATAGAGAATGGAACATGGATACTAAATCCCCTCAGTCCCAGCCACCTCAGGCAGGGGAAAAACCCCATGCGTGTGGGGACTGAGGGAAAGGTTGAAGGGGAGGAGGTCGAGGGAGGTGAGGGGGAAGAGGGCTAGTCAGGCAGAAAGAGGGTTGATGGCAGAAGTGAAGTAGGGGACTGTAAAGGGGCAGATGGTGGTGGAGGAGAAACAAGAGGAAGAGGAGGAGGAGGCAGAAAGTCAGGGAGGCGGTGGGAGGTCATCAATGGCTTCAGCATTGAAAGCTGAAGGAGGAGAAGGGTAGGGAGGAGGAACAGTTTCTTTCTTGATGTATGAGGATTTGGCTAAAAGGACCTGATGGGTAGAGCAGGAAGAACATATAGAAGGTGGGCATGGAGGAAAAAGAATGCTTGGACATAGGGCAACTCAGACCATTTACCAGTGAAATAGCAAAAATTGTTTAGATCTGTGAGAATTTGGAAATCAAGAGTGCCATCCTCAGGCCAAACTGACTCATTTCCAGCTTGTATTGTGGCCAGGCTGTCTTACAATTAAAGGGCAGTCTACATGACTTGATGTCACTCTGAGGGTTTAGAACTTACAGGTTCTTGAGAAGGCAGGCTAAGGGAGTTGCAGAGATAGGTTTCTAGGTGCTGTTCCCCATGATGAGATGGGGAGAGCACGAGAGAGAGAGAGAGAGAGAGAGAGAGAGAGAGAGAGAGAGAGAGAGAGAGAGCGCATGAGAAGTTAAGAGTCCTAAGACCAGTGAATGGAGCCAAAAGGCACCCTTAAGGCCCAACTGATGGGGGGAGATAGAGACCCAGAGGTCATAAGAATGTATCTTTCTTGAAACCTACGGTTAACCCAAAGGGCTGGAGGGTGAAGTCTGTTGTGCTGGAACTGATTAGAGTCAAAGGTAGGAGGGCCAAGATCAGGCCACCCTAAGATTGAGAGGACACACCAAGAAATGGGGAGGAGGTGGGAGGAAGAGAGATGATCACAAGGCCGAATCATGGTGGGTGGGAGAACCGGCAAGTAGGCAGATGGTCTGAGGCTTTCAGAGGGCTAATGGCAGCTTGGTGGTGGTCTGGTCTGGGAAGGGGGTCCGGCCACCTGAGGGGGCAACTGGGAGTGTCCCTTACCCAGGTGCCGCACTAGATGTAAGGTTTGAGAGTGACCAAGGCCACCACAAGAACACTCTGAAAGGAAGAAAGGCTTTATTTAGAGAAAACATGAGCTGCCAGGCGGAGAAAAAGTGCCTGGCAGGTTTGTGGATTTTTATAGAGGAAATAAGGCTGTGAGTCTAGGTCACTGTAAGCTCCCAGGTGGGGGTCTCAGGTGATCCAGACAGACACCGTGGATGGGTGGGGGGCTTTATCTCCTGTTTACAAGGCAGGTTCTAGCCTTTTCTTTCTTTCTTTCTTTCTTTCTTTTTTTAAACTGTTGGGGTCTGGTTTTGATGTTGACACTTATCTTGAAGCTGGTCACACTGGTTCTGGAGTTCCTTTAAGTGGAAACTGAGGTGCTGTGGGTGGACTCCATTTTGGAGCCCAAGTTTCAACCTAATGTACATTATTTAGTCTTTCTAAATTTTTGGATTTCACCAAATGACCATAAAATATAAAATGAGATCACAAAATCATTACAGTTCATTCTGTAGATTAGGATTAATCTGTACTGATCATGTACCAGTCTAGAAGGCTTGTTCTTAAGAACTTATTATCTCTATCACTAGGGAGGGAGGCAGAGGTAGAAGAATTACTATGAGTTTGAGGCCACCCTGAGACTACATAGAGCATTCCAGGTTAGCCTGGACTAGAGCAAGACAATACCTTGAACAACTAAACAGGAAAAAAATAATAACAAAACAAAATATAAGAACTCATTATTATCTTCTTATCTGAGCCTTTCTAACATATATGCATATAATACTTCTGACACAAACACACGCATGCACATGTATACATACTAATGCATCACCTCCTATTCTGAGCCGTTTATTTCATCTCTTCAAATTTTAGGAAGCAGGTGGTTCAGAAACATGGTTGTGGCCCCAGGTTCTGTCTTGGTCCTCTTTTGTACACATTCCTTTGGTGAGTCATCCTGATTCTTTATGACAAGCTGTCCTCTCTGAACACAGGTATGAGTTGTTGCCCATTTGCTACCTCTCTTGAATATCTAATAGACATCTCAATCTAAACATGTATCGCACTGAACTCCTAATTTTGCCTCCCCATCCCACTCCCGAATCGGTTCCATTGCAATCTTCCACATTACTCTAAATTTGATAAAATGCTATCCTTCTTGTTTACTGGATCCAAAGTGATTGAGTCATCCTTGTCTATTTTCTTTTTGGATTTTTCAAAGTAGGGTCTCACTCTAGTGCAGGCTGACCTGGAACTCACTCTGTAGTCCCAGGCTGGCCTCAAACTCACAGCAATGTTCCTTCCTCTGCCTCCCTCCCAAGTGCTGGGATTAAAAGCCTGAACCACCATGCAAGGCCTTATCTATTTTCTAATATTGACTTCCTTCTCTTTCCATTCTCTATTGAATGGATGTCCCCCAATAGGTTCAGGAGTTTATTAAAGGGTTTGGTTCCCCAATACCCACATAAAGCCAGATACACAAACTGGTGCATGTGCCTGGAATTTGTTTGCATTGGCAGGAGGGCCTGGCACACCCATACTCACTCTCTTTCTGTCTGCCTCTTTCTCCCTATCTCTATTGCTCTCACAAATAAATAAAAATATTTAAAAATAAATGTTGTTTAATTATATAATTATGTGTTTAAAAAGCAAAAAGTTAGATTTCATGGAATTTCCATGTGATCATACACTTTTATTATAATGTCCATGGCTTGTGAAATAGTTTCTTTTCTATTCTTTTAAACTATTTAAGTTTATAAAAACATTCTCAACACATTATAAAAGCAATTGGTAGCATGGCAGACTTGTCCCATTTGGCAACCTTTGACTTGGAGGAGCGGTGTATTCAGATCTCCCTCCATGGTTCTTGTTATGGGGACCAGTTGCTGCTTTTTTGGATGACCATGACAAACCAATACTACACTGCTTTTCCTCCTCCTGTGTGTTACAGGTGCTGAAATTTGATGCGTATTTCCAAGAAGATGTTCCTATGTCAACTGAAGAGCATTACAGAATCCGTCAGGTGAACATTTACTACTATCTAGAGGATGATAGCATGTCTGTCATAGAGCCCATCGTGGAAAACTCTGGGATACCTCAAGGCAAGTTAATTAAACGCCAGCGACTACCGAAGAACAATGTGGGAGACCACTACCACTGGAAAGACCTAAATCGAGGAATAAACATCACAATTTATGGCAAAACTTTCCACATCGTTGAATGTGACCGATTCACAAAGGTATAGCATATGCTTTTGGAGGTTTGGGAGTCTGAGGCATCAATCTAGTTTATGGCAGCACACATTTATTTTATTTGTTAGAGTGAAAGGACAATTTATGTAATTTATTTTTTGTAATTATGCATGTTAGTGTTTGTATCTGTTGATATGAGCCAGCACTATGTAATAATGCCAGTGTTTATTTTTTTGTTGTTGTTGATTTGAAGGTCTCACTATGAAGCCCTAACCTGGGATTTGCTGGGTAGACCAGGCTAGCCTCAAATTTATGGCAGTCCTCCTGCCTTTGCTCCCTAAATGCAGGGGTTATAGGTCAATGCCACGGTGCATGCTTATAAAATCCTGCTTTTGAAGTCCATTACAGCTTAGTAGTTAATGAGAAACCAGTTCCAGAGCTGTTGATACAGGCCAATAGTAGAGTATTCATCTAACATGTGTTGGGTCCTGGGTTCAATCCCCAGTATCAAACCCTCACAAAAAGAAAAAAAATAAAACAGTTCAGATGACTGGGTAACACCTCTCGTACAATAGAGTAGGGAATAGCCAGTGAACATTTTACATTTGTGAATGTAAAAATAGTACCTACTTATAAGTAGGGGCCTAAATTTTTTGTGTGACTTGTACATACTTTTTAAATGATACCTGCTGTATTCCAGGAAAACTTATCTAAAGGATTCCTGAAATAAAACCACTTATTTATTTATTTATTTTTATTTTATTTTCAAGCCGAGAGAAAGAATGGGTGTACCAGAGCCTTTTGCCACTGCAAACAATCTCTAGATAGGTGTATTACTTTATACATCTGGCTTCCTTGGGTATTGGGGACTCGAACCCAGGCCATCTGTCTTTGTAAGCAAGTGCTTTTAATCTCTGAGCAATCTCTCCAGCCCCACAAAACCATTTTTAATGCAGAGTGACACTTTATTAAGGCCAAAACAATAATAAAGGTTTGAGTACACTGCCAAAGGGGCAGCAGGCCACTCATGTGGTGAGTACTGAAGGATCTGAGGAAGTCTGGCACTCCCTTTCATAGGATTTTTAGAGGAGAATCTATTGGTTGCTAGAAAGAAAACTTATTTTAAAATTTTAAAGTTGTTTAACAATTGGAGAAATGCTACAGTGAACAAAAGAGATTTACAAATAAAAGCACACTGTATGCCATGAAAAACAGTGGAGCTCATGAGATCAGGAGACTAGAACTGATGTGATGAAAATAATAGGAACAGTAATTGTAGGGAGTCTCATCCTTCTTTCAGTATCTATTAAGCTGTATCATTTCTTTTTAAAAAATATTTTTATTTACTTAAGGGAGAGAAAGAGGCAGTCAGAGAGAGAGAGAGAGAGAGAGAGTGAGAGAGAGAGAGAGAGAGAGAGAGAATGGGGTGTGCACATGAGCCACTTTGTGCATCTGTACATGGGCACCGGGAGAATCAAAACCAGGTATTTAGGCTTTTCAGGCAGGCACCTTAACCTCTAAGCACTAAAACATCTCTCCAGCCCAAGAATGTTTTATTGAAAATTTCTATATATACATAATGTATTTTGATAATATCCTCTCCAGTTTCCTCTTCCAGTGAATTTCTTCTTCTTTCCAACTAATTTCTCTTTTACTTTGATGCTTTTTCCCCCTTTCCTCTGCTATCCATGGTGGAATATTGTTAGACCCAATATTGTGCAGGTTTAGCACAAGTAATTGCTGTGAGGTCACAAATGCAATAGCCACTTCATGTTTGGAAGACAGTGTTCCAAAGCACTCCACCCAATCCTCTGACTCTTACATTCTTTTCACCCCCTTTTTCTGCAATGTTCCCCACACCTTCAGTTTTCTACCTATTTTTAAATGATCATAAAGTGGGATTGAAATTTTGGTTACAAAATCATATATTTTAAACATCTCACACGTTTTCAATAATTAAAAAATATATACATGTGGTCTGGGGATGTAGATGGGTGTGGATTACTTGTTTAGCATATTAGGGTACTGGAGTTAATCCACAGCAATAAATAAATACTTCCATATATATATATATATATATATATATATATATATATATATATAAAGCATATACATCTAATGTGATGTTCTTCCTTAGGGAAGCAAAAGGCTTCTTCATGGTATGATTTGAACAGGAAGTACTAAACCTCCTTGTTGCTCTAAGTAAATATTTGGTCCTTTCGTCAAATTAACGCACAAAAAGTTCTGTGAAGCATAGATATGGCATTTTGGAGTTTTTTGTTTTGTTTTAGACAGGGTCCCAGGCTGGCCTCAAGTTCTGTGTAGCTTAGGGTATCATGGAAGTCAGGATCTCCTTGCATCACACTCCCAAGAGTTGGGATTACAGATGTACATTCTGTGCCCTGCTTAGAAAGCATTTTTTTATATTCAAGTGTTATTGGTAGCATAATATTCATGAGCCCAACTTCACAAGTAATATATGAGAAATATTTTTTAAATACCATAAAACAACTTAATCTCAATCCACCTGGTGTGGTGATTTAGCCAGTCAGGTACTGCCATAGCAAAAACACTACAGTTTAAGCAGTACTTTATTTCCCCAAAGTTTTGGAGGCCAGAGGTCTAAGATTAGAGTACCAGCATGGGTGGGTTCCTCTTCTTGGCCTGCAAGACAACTTGTTTCTCCATGAGTGTTCACATGTCTTTTTTTTTTTAAGTGTATGTGCCAGTTGAGGGAAAGGAGGGGGGCAAGAGAAAGGAGAGAGGGGGAAGAGAGATGTATTTCTGGTGTCTTACTAGAAAATAAAATCAGAAACCTGTCAAATTCAAATGCTTTTCTTAACTCTTTTTTAAAAAATATTTTATTTGAAAACAGAGAGAGATAGAGGAAAGAGAGACAGAAAGAAGAGATAATGAACATACCAGGGCCCTCCAACTACTGCAAACAAATTCCAAATGCATGTGCCACTGTGCATATGGCTTTATGTGAGTACTGGGGAATTGAACTCAGGTCCTTAGGCTTTCCAGTTAAGCACCTTAACCACTGAGCAATCTCTCCAACCCCTCTTAACTCTTTCTCATAAAATGTAAGCATTTTACTTATCTTTCCTAAAATATTTCACAATCTAAATAATTATTGAGAGTCAGGTATGGTAGCACAAGCCTATAATATTCAGCATTCATGAGGCTGAGGAAGGGGGATTGAGAATCTAAAGTCTAAATCACATAGCAACATCTTGCCCCCTCATCAAAAAAGTAAGTAAAGTTAAAAAAGGGCCTGTTTTCTTTTCAGCAAGGGGGAAGAACTTAATTATATGACTGTTTTAAGGGAGTTGGACAGCTGCAACATTATTTCACCCTAATTTGACAAAGGTGCATTTGCTTCCATAGTAAAAATGAATTACATCTTGTGTGAAACTATGGTTAGATTCTTGGTGAGCATATGTAAGCAATTCTAGGATTTATTTTACTCTTGGACACCTAACTTGATTGATATAAATTTATATTTGATTTAGTTTGATATAAATCAAATTTATGTTTTTTTGTTTTGTTTTGGTTTTCTAGGTTGGGTCTCTCTCTAGCCCAGGTTGACCTGGAACTCACTCTGTAATCCAAGACTTCACAATCATGGCAGTCTTCCTGCCTCTGCCTCCCAAGTGCTGGAATTAAAGTCATGTACCACCACACCGGCTCAAATTTATATTTGAATTTAGTCATCTTATAGCCATGACTTCCAACTAACATATATGCCTTTGAGTGATTTTCACAATATAGAATACTTCAGGCAATTATCAACTATTATCTGTATTACAGAGTTCGGTCATTGGAGATGATAGTATTTCTTTTTTTTTTTTTCTTTTTTTTCTTTATTGTCCATAATGAGTCACATTAATTAGTGGGCCAACCATGAGTTGTTATCCCCAATTCCCCATTGCCCCCCTTCCCCATCCCCAGTCAGCTGGATATCCTCCTCCATGGGCCGTCTGTATCAGTCTTTGTGGTAGGGGACCATGGATAGCCCAGTCTTCAGCTGGGTTCTCATGACCCAAGTGTGTTGTTACTGAGGGTTGCCAAGTCTCTGATATTCTCCCCCACCACGACTCTCACAATCTTTCCGCCCCCTCTTCCGCTCAGTTCCCTGAGTCGTGGTGGGTGAGTATTGAGGCTGCTTCAGTGTTGTGAGCTTAGGGGTCCCCATGTCGAGATTCGTTGGTTTCTGTCTCACTGGCCCATCCCCTGTTGATTGAATGGCTGTGGCCGTAGGTCCCCCGCTCATCCCGCCACTCTCTGCTCCTCCACCGTATGACTGTGGTGGCTCATCTCATGCTAGGATCTCAGCTTTTTGCCTGCGGTAGGTTGGTAGGGTTATATGGGCCACAGCTCCCTCACTGTATCTTGAAAAATACAAACACAATCTCCATCGGAGAATGAGGTTAGTGTCAGTTAACAGATATACAACAATCTGGATTACCTGGCTTCTATTTTTAAAAGCCTTCCCGGCAGTCACTCGCATAGTGCATCTTATCTTGGGAGCCCAAGAGTATGGGATCCGAGATGATAGTATTTCTAAGATGTGAAAACTAATGGTTAATTTGAGCAATGGCATAAAAATTATTGATTTTATATCACTTGTTTATTATTTTTAAATGCTCTAAGAGGGGTCTGGGGAGATTGCTCAGCGGTTAAAGCACTTGCCTCCAGAGCCTAAGGACTAGGGTTCACTTCCCCAGTAGCCATGTAAGTCAGATGCACAAAGTGGCCCATGCATCTGGAGTTCATTTGCAGTGGCTTGAGGCCCTGGTATGCCCATACTCACTCATTCTCTCTCTCTCTCTCTCTCTCTCTCCCTCTCTCTTCTTTCTCTCTCTATATCTCTGCTTACAAATAAGTAAATTTAAAATAAAAATATTTTTAAAAGCTCTAGAAAGATGATCATTATTAATTTTGAAAATTTAGGAATTTTTGGAAAGTCAAGGAATTGAATTAAATCCTCCAGAAAAGATGGCTCTAGATCCATACACTGAACTCCGGAAACAGCCTGCTCGTAAGTATGTCACCCCATCAGACTTTGATCAACTGAAGCAGTTTCTCACCTTTGACAAGCAGGTAAGTGACCCTTTCCATACTGGATATGTGTTTATTGGTAAAATGTTTTGGTAGCCTGCATATAAGTTAACCCTTTGCTTTTAGTGGTTTCATCTAGGGCTAAAGGTATGCCAAATGGCCTAGTTTCTTATTAGAGATCCACGGAAAATTGGGTATTTGCCTCGTTCATTTATCTAGCTTCCCTCTCAATAAGTAATATGTTGTGTCAAAGTAATATATTTTTCTTGGCACATACCTAAAAGCCATATGTTGTTCTTTTCAATGGTTGACAAGTGGAACATAATTAAAATGTTTTCATATCTTTTTTTTTCAATTTACCATCTGAGATTATTTCATAGTCTTTCTATCTAATTCTCATAACTGTCTAATAGATAAATGCCAAGCAACTAAATTAAGACTCCACTGTTATCATTTTTACTTACAGCATTACTTTGTATTCCTCTAAGGTTCTTCGTTTCTATGCGATATGGGATGATACTGACAGCATGTTTGGGGAGTGCCGTAACTACATCATTCATTACTACCTCATGGATGATACTGTGGAGATTCGAGAGGTCCATGAACGGAATGATGGGAGAGACCCTTTTCCACTCCTGGTGAACCGCCAGCGTATGCCCAAAGTCTTGGTGGACAATGCAAGTATGTTTGTTTGAGCTCATCCTCTGACTTGAGAAAATTTTTATATTTCAAGGAGTTAATCAGTGTAGTTACTCCTTTGCACTTGGGAGGTCCTTCCTGTGTTTCCCTAGGTTCTCACCCACAGATTCTTTCTTTATCACTTGTCCTGTGGTCCCAGCATACCTGCCAGACAGTCTAGTAAAGATGATTTATGGTAGATTAAGAAACACACAATGAAAACAACAGGAGATTCATTTAAAGAAAGATAGAAAAAGGCTTCTAAACTGGACCATTTTTTAAAAATTTGTTTTGGTGGTACTAAGGAATGAACTCAGTGCTTTGTGCATGCTAAGCAAGAACTCTACCACTGATCTATGTCCTTGGTCCTCTTTTAGCTTTTTATTTTGAGGCAGAGTCTCACTAAGTTACCCAAGCTAACCCTGAACTCACTCTGTAGCCCAGGTTGGCCTTGAACTTTCAACTCTGATTCAGCCTCCAGAGTAGTTTGGATTACAGACATACACAACCAGATCCAATTTTTAGGATTAAATTTTATTTTAAAGATATTTTTATTTATTTATTTGAGATACAAAGAGAGTACAGGCTTTCCAGAGCCTATTGCCACTGAAAACAAACTCGGGACTCATGAACCACTTTGTTCATCTAGCTTTATGTGAGTACTAGGGAATTTAACCCTGGTGGGTACTTGCAAGCAAGTACCTTTAATTACTGAGCCATCTCCCCAGCTCCAGTATTAGATTTTAAAAGTATTTTCAAACAGGCAGTCTTAACCCCAGGTAGACTACCAATGTTTGATTCTCATTGGTTCATGCTAATCTCAGATAAGCAACCTATCTTTGAATCCTAAGGAAGTAGAAAGGCAAGAACAACCCAAACCTCAAATTAGTAGAAAGAACATGATAAAGATCAGAGCAAAAATAAATTAGGGACCAAAAGGAAACAAAAAGCAAAAAAAAAAAAAAAGAAAGAAACAAGAAACGTGTTTTCCAAAAAGATCAATGAAATTAACAAACCTTTAGGTAGACTAAGAAAGTAAATTCAAAATCAGAGATAAAATGAAATATCACAAGTGATACTACAGAAATGTAAAAATTTATTACAGATTATTATGCACAACTCTATGCCAAAAAGTAGGAATGGACAATTCCTGGACACATGGACCTTTTCAAGGTAGAATTGACTATCATGGATGAAACAGTAAAAAAGTCTCTCAGTTAAGAAAGCTCCAAAACAAGGCAGCTTATGAGTTCTACCAGACATTTAAGAAGACTCAATGCAGTCCTCTTTTTACTTTTTTGTTTCTTTTTTAAAAATTTTTATTATAGCTTCCACCATTATAGACCATAAACCATTATTATTCTCTCCCCACCCTCCGTTATATCTCTTCCCCCTCCAATTAGTCTCTGTTTCGTTTCGGTATCATCATCTTTTCCCTCTCATTATGTGTCGGTATTAGGCACTGCAAAGTCATGGATGTCAAGGCCATTTTGTATCTGAAAGTTTGTGTTGTAAGCAGTCCTATCCTTCCTTTGGCTCTTTACAATCCTTTTGCCACCTCTTCTGCAATAGACCCTGAGCCTTAGGAAGTATGTTAGAGATTTCCCAGTGCTGGACACTCCACTGTAATTTCCTCTCAGCACTGTGGTGTCTTTTGCATTATTCTAGTGGTTAGGGCCATCTAAAAAAGAGAAGCTTCTCTAGCCAAAAGTGAGAGTAGCATTATTATATGGGCATGCTTGTTTTTGTTAAAACACTGCTTATAAGGTACTTTGGTATTCTTTTTTTTCTTATTTTTTTTTTTGAGGTAGGGTCTCGCTCTAGTCCAGGCTGACCTGGAATTCACTATGTAGTCTCAGGGTGGCCTTGAACTCACGGCGATCCTCCTACCTCTGCCTCCCGAGTGATGGGATTAAAGGTGTGTGCTTGATATTCTTAATATATGTATTTAGCCAGAAAATAGTAGGCATTACTCTCCTAGGGCTCCCCTGCCATAGGCTTTTGACTACTTGTTCAGTACCAGGCATGTATTCCCTCCTGTGGAGCAGGCCTCTAGTCTAATTAGAGAGCAATTTGTTTCCCCCATAACAGACATGCCACTATTGCCTCAGTTGTCACATTTGGCCTGGATGGCCAGTCTTAGTGCTTTCAAGGTCCACTGCTGTTCACCACCATTGATGACTTCTCTCTCCCATAGGGCTGCATGCAGCCATAGCTTTTCCAACTCTTTCAGCTGGTTAACAGGGAGGATGTTTCCATGTCAGCTCCAGCTTGATTTTTCAGTGACCTACAGCCCAAGTATATGTGATCTTTAGCAGTAGGGTTTTACTATCTCATTCTGGTGGACAATCAAGAGCCTTGGCTATCAATGGCCTATAATGTTTTGGGGGCCTCACGAACCTCCTTGGCCAGCAACTCACTGGAAGGTATCCCATCCTGGTACTGAAGTTTTCCTAGGTACAGTCTATGGCTACTGGGTGTACCATTATATGACAGAGAACATGCAGCATTTGGCTTTCTGGGCCTCACTTACTTCACTTAGTATGATCTTTTCCAGACCCATCCATTTCCCTGCAAATTTCATAATTTCATTTTTTCTTTACTGCTGAATAGTATAGTATATAAATGAACCACATCTTCATTATCCACTCATCAGTTGAGGGACATCTAGACTGGTTCCATTTCCTAGCTATTATAAACAGAGCTACAATAAACATGGGTGAGAAAGTATCTCTAAGGTAGTGACTAAAGTCATTAGGATATATGCCAAGGAGTGGTCAATACCAGTTTATAAACTATTAAAAATGAAGAAGAGGAAATTCTTTTAAACATATTCAACATTTCCCAGATGCCATGGCCTAACAGGGGCATAAGAACAAAAAAATACAGACACATATCCTTGATGAACATAGATTTTAAAACACTCAAAAATACTAGCAATTATTTACTGTGATCAAATGGAATTCATCTTAGAAATACAAAGCATGTTCAATTGGGGCTGCAGAGAGGGCTCAACAGTTAAATGAACTTGATTGCAAAGCCTGCCAGCCTGGAGTCAATTCCCCAGCCACCCACCCATATAAAACCTGATACAGAAGGTAGTGCAAATGTCTGCTGTTCTGGTTGCAGTGACAAGAGACCTTGGCACATCTATGTACACACATACATGCACACACACACACACATACACCCTGTACTTTGTTGTTGTGAATATAAACTAATCCTAGATTCTTCAAAGATATTAAAATTAGAACTTCCATATGATTAAGCAACTTTACTTCAGAGTATATAACCAACGGCAATAAAATGAGTATGTAGAAGAGATGCCTTACTCTCATGTTTGTTTGATTTTTCAAGATAGGGTCTTATTCTAACCCAGGCTGACCTGGAATTCACTATGTAGTCTCGGGCTGGCCTTGAACTCACAGCAGCCCTCCTACCTCTGCCTCACTGAGTGCTGTAATTAAAGACGTACACCAACACACCCCATGTTTAATTTAACACTATTAAAGTACTCCCATGTTTAATGAAGCACTATTCATAATATCCAAGAAATAGTATAATGTAACTGTCTATCAACTAATGGGCAAGGAAAATGTGGTACATGTACACTGTGGAATACTAGTCATCTGTCAAAAAATAATAATAAAACCCTGTCATTTGCCTCATTATAGATAGAACTGGAGATTATTACATAAAATAAACTAACTACATAAAGATAAGTACCATATGACCTCACTCATATGTAAAATATACAAAGTTGATCTTGATGAGACTCTGTGGTATGTGCCTATAATTTCAGCATTTGGGAGGCTAAAGGCAGGAGTTTAAGTTTGAGACCAGACTGAACTATATAGTGAGTCCTTTCTTTAAGACAAAACAAAAATAACAGTAAAAGTTGATATTATTGAAGATGAGTGTAGAGTGGCAGCTATTATTAGATGATGGGAAGAACAGTGGGGAGGGAAAGACGGGAAGAGATTGGGGAATAGGTGCTAAGTTTCAATTAGAAGAAGTTTGGTATGTTTACAGCACAGTATGGTGACTATGGAAAACACATACTGTATATTTCAAGAAGCTGCAACAACATGGTAGGGAACACCTTTAATTCCAGCCCTCAGAAGCTGAGGTAGGATAATCACTTAAAGTTCAAGGACAGCCATGGCTTAGGCCATATAGTGAACTCAAGGCCAGCCACAGTTATGTAGCAAGAACTTATCTCAAAAACAAAACAAAAAAAAACCCAACAAAATTAAAAAGTAAAGAACAAAGGATTTTTGCAAGTTCAGTATATGTGCATGGATGCATGTTTTTGTGTTTATGGATACTTGTGTGTGTGTGTGTGTGTGTATGTGTGTGTGTGTGTGTGTGTGTAGGTGTGCACACATTTGTGTGCATGTACAGACTGGAGGTCAATGTCAGGTCGATATCCTCATTTCTCTCCACCTTATTTTTTGAGTCTTTCACTGAAACTAGATTAGCTCACTGATTTGGTAGACTAGCTAGCAAGTAAACCTTGAGGATCCCCCTGTCTCTGCCTTCCTATCCCTGGGATTAGAGTAACACATCACTACTAGGATTTTATACAGGCACTGGGAATCCAAACTCAGGCATGAGTTTTACCTCTGAGTCATATCCCTAGCCCCCAAAATTCCTAACAAAGAATTTTCACTACTTTCACCATAAAGAAATAATACAGAACCTGATTTTAAACATTATACAATGTATACATGTATCATAACATCACATAATGCTCATTGATATGTATAATCTTTAAGGTTTATATATCAGCTGAAAAGCTACAAGGACTGCAGCTCACAGTTTTATTTCTGATGTAGAAGTTTAGTCTTTTTCCCATTTTTCCACCTTGGCAATTAGCAGTTAGGAGAAACCCAGCCTGCTTGTGGTTTCTTGCACTAGCGCTATGTGGCCACAGCCATGTGCTGTATTATGGTACCAGAACCTCCTCTTGTGATGTCAGGAGGCTGGGGTGCCAGAGAACAATCTCAGAAGAGCTATCTTTTATTAGCTCTCACACAACGTTGA
The DNA here is from genome assembly GCA_004024765.1 of Zapus hudsonius. Classification (NCBI taxonomy): domain Eukaryota; kingdom Metazoa; phylum Chordata; class Mammalia; order Rodentia; family Dipodidae; genus Zapus; species Zapus hudsonius. The sequence goes on from PVHP010002085.1 coordinate 87,809, forward strand.
TAAAACTAGACTTACTCCCCAAAGTAAAAGACTCATCAGCCTTACAGATCTTTAGATCCCCACATGAAGAGGTTTTGTGATCTCATGAATTGCCCCTCTCCTCTGTCTTAAGGACTAGGCCATTCTCTCCTAATGCCAGTTCTTCCAGTCAAAACCAAACCATTATTTCTATAATTGTTCATTGTTTTTCTTACAAAATGAAATGTTTCTCCATGAAGTTTAGAATTGTATATGTATGATTATTGTAATCCCAATGCTTAATATTGCACTTCATGTACAAATAGTCATTAATAATTGTTGAGTGACTAAGCAAGTGGCAGGTTACACCAAGTAAATTGGATCTTTCTCAGAGCTAATTCTCTTATATGAGTATTGATTTCTCTAAACATTAATTCTGCTCATCATTGTGATTTACAGTAGCTAAGCTAAACATAGGAGAGGGATTTTATGATAAACATCTGGCATATTGTGGAAATTGTTAACAGATTGAAATGCACAGGCTTATTATGTTCTTATATGATGCAGGGGATAAACAACCCTTGACCAGAGCAAAATACTCTATTCTCTCAAGTTCCTAAGTATACCCAGCTTTTGTGTCAGTCTTTTTCCCTATGTGCATGCCTTCTCTTCTCTCTAACTCCATGTTATATTAGAGAACTTCCCTCAGTGTGTGTTAGAAATCTCTGACCAAGAGGTGCTGGAATGGTACACTGCCAAAGACTTCATTGTCGGGAAACCACTCACTATCCTTGGAAGAACTTTCTTCATTTATGATTGTGATCCTTTTACACGACAGTACTATAAAGAGAAGTTTGGGATACCTGATTTACCACGTATTGATGTGAGCAAGCACGACCCACCTCCTGTGAAACAGGTAATGAAGCAGAACTTCTGTGTATGGAGACAGAATGGTCTTTTATTAGTAGCTAGAGGGAAAAAAAAAAAGAACTCTTATGTAAATGCTTAACAAAAAAATGATGATAGGAAGATTACTCAGTGGCCAAAGACACTTGTTTGCAAAGCCCATTGGGTTCAATTTCCAAGCCACTCACATAAGCTGGCCACAAAAGGTGGCAGAAGTGTCCAGTATTCATTTGTAGTAGCAGGAGGCTCTGGTGCCCCTACACACATGCACACACATGAATAAATAAAAGTTTTTAAATGGATGAAGTGTATGTAATAGCATAATTCACAAAAGAAGAAATACAAGAAGCACATAAACTGCTAAATGTAACTGATAATCAAAGAAATAGAATGACAATGATAAGGTTTTGGAATCTGTTCAAATTAAAAAGATTTGTGATATTCAGTATTGCCCTGTGTGAGCAAATGAAATTTTCATACAGTGTTAATAGGAAAGGCAATTAGTATAACCCTACTAAAG
>PVHP010002086.1:0-95477 GCA_004024765.1 Zapus hudsonius
GGCCAGGAAGACCGGGATGAGTACTAAGATATACAGGATCCCTTGCCACAAGGACTAATACAGACAGCCCACGAAGGAGGATATACAACTGATCAGGGATGGGGAGGGGGGGAATTGGGGAAGTCGGGATAACAACACATGGTTTGCCCACTAAATAATGTAACTCATTATGGACAATAAATATTAAATTTAAAAAAAAAATCCCTGCATGTCTGGGATAAAGCCAACTTGGTCTGGGAGGATAATATTTTTGATGGAGCATTGTATCCTTTTTGCTAGAAATTTGTTCAGGATTTTTGCATCTAAATTCATCAGAGATATGGTTCTGTAGTTCTATTTTTTTGTTGCATCTTTGCCTGGTTTGGGGATTAGGGCAATGGTAGCCTCATAGAAGGTGTTTGGAAGCCTTCCCTCTTTTTCTATGCTTCTAAAAAGCTTCAGAAAGAGTGGTTTCAGCTCTATGATAAAGGCTTGGTAAAATTCAGCTGAGAAACCTTCTGGTCCTGGGCTTTTCCTTTTGGGAAGGTTTTTGATTACATCTTCAATCTCTGTGGATGTGATAGGTTTATTTAGTGCTTTTATCTGCTCTGGGTTAAGCTTTGGCAGTTGGTAGGTGTTCAAAAACTTATCCATTTCTTCCAGGTTTTCTAATTTTGTGGAGCAGATTTTTTGGAAGTATGACCTGATGATTCTTCCAATGTCTTCAGGATCTGTCTTCAGGATCACCCTTGTCCTTTCTAATTTTGTTGATTTGGGCTTTCTCAGTTCTTCGTTTGGTGAGATTGGCCATGGGTTTGTCAATCTTATTAACTTTTCAAAGAACCAACTCTATGATTTTTTTCATTTTTAATCATTTTCTTGATTTCCAATTCATTAATCTCAGCTCTGATTTTAATTATTTCCTTTTGTCTTGAGCTCCTTGGGTTGGCTTTTTCCATCTGTTTCAATGATCTTAGGTGGGTGGTTAGATGATTGCTTTTAGACCTCTCTGTCTTTGATATGCAGGCATTTAGCACAATGAACTTCCCCCTTAGTACTGCCTTCCTTGTGTCCCACAAGTTCTGATAAGATGTGTTATCATAATCATTTACTATTAGGAAATTTTGAATTTCCTATTTTATTTCTTGGATGACCCAATCATTTTTTAGGAGCAAATTATTCAGGTGCCAGTACTTTGTGCATTTTCTGGATCCTGTTCCATTGTTAATTTCTACCTCTAATGCATTATGGTCTGATATGATGCAAGGAACTAAGTCAATCTTCCTGAATTTGTTTAGGGATGATTTATGACTTGGATATGATCAATTTTAGAAAAAGTCCCATGTGCTGCTGAGAATAATGTATATTTTGTGTCTTTGGGGTGGAACATTCTGTAAATATCTGTTATCCCCAGCTGGTCAATGGTGTTACTGAGCTCCGTTATGTCCCTGCTGATCTTCTGTTTGCATGATCTGTCTACAGATGATAGAGGTGTATTAAAGACTCCTATTATGATGGAATTAGAGTCTAATTCTGCTTTATTTTTGAGTAGCATTTCCTTTATGAACTGTGTTGTATGCAAATTTGGTGTGTATATGATAATGATGGTGATATCTTCTTGTTGAATCATTCCTTTGATGAGTAAGATGTGACCATCATTATCCTTTTTAATTGATTTTGGTGTAAAGTCTATTTTGTCAGAGATTAATGTAGCCACACCCAATTGCTTTTTACTTCCACTTGCCTGATAAACTGTTTTCCACCCTTTTACTCTAAGAAGATTGCTGTCTTCTTAGAGGTAAGGTGTGTTTCCTGAAGGCAGCAGATGGAAGGGTCCGTTTTTCTGATCCACCCTGCAAGTCTATGTCTTTTTATAGGGGAGTTAAATCCATTTATATTCAGAGATATAACTGTGAGGTTTGCTCTAAACCCTGCCATGTTGGAGGGTTACTGGAGGTCGGTGTCTGTGCTGCTGTTTAAGCACACTGACTTTGATGTCCTGCCTGATCTCTGGTACTCTTCTGAGGTAGATTTCTTGTTTCTTCTGTGTGGGATATGTCCTGTAGAATCTTCTGAAATTTTGGCTTTGTGTTCAAATAGTCGTAGAGCTGGTTTATTTCATGGAACACTTTCAGTTCCCCATCTATTATGAGGGATAGCTTTGCTGGGTAAAGTATTCTAGGTTGAAAGCCCTACTTCTTGAGGCCCTGAAAAGCATTATTTCAAGCCCGTCAGGCTTTCATGGTTTCTAATGAGAAGCCTGAGGTAAGTCTGATGGATTTTCCTTTATAAGTTATGGTTTGCTTTTCTCTTGCAGATTTGAGTATTTTCTCTTTGCTTTCTATGTTAGGCATATTGATTTAAATGTGTCTTTTTTGGAGTCCTCTGGGCCCCTTGAATGTTGAGTGGCCTTTCTCTTGTTAGATAGGGGAAGTTTTCTTGAATAATTCTGTTGAAAATATTTCCTACGCCCTTAGCCTCGGCTTCTTCTCCCTCTGTGATCCCCATGATTCTAATATTGGCCCTCTTTATGGTATCCCATAGATCCCTCAAATTTTCCTCACTTGACTTCTTGAATTTTTGAAACCTATGGCATCCTTATTAATTCCTTCTCTCTTGTCATCAATGTCTGAGAGTCGGTCCTCCAGATTGTCAACTCTGGGACTGATTGATTCAAGGGAGGTTTTTAACAATTCCATTTCATTTTTTGTTTCTGCTATAATTTTGTTTATAGTCTCCAATTCTTTGGTGAGATCCAGTTTTCAGTCTATTTTGGTTTTTGCTAGGGATTCCTGAAAATCATTTTTTATGTTTTCTTAAGGCTTCAACAAATTTAATCAATTTATTGTCTAACTCCTCTTGTAGTTGGTTCACCTTCAATTCACTTAATGTGTTTCTGAATACATTCATATTTTTCTATCCATTAAATTCTGTCTGGAGTATATGCTTGTGTTGGTGAGCTTCATCTCATTCATGTCTTTTTTCATAGTTTCCATATCAGCCATTAACTGTTTCATGTTTGCATTGCAGTTTTGGTCAGGAGTCATATTATTCTCTCTTTGGGATTATATTTGTTGTCTCTACTTCCTTTTTACTTTCCTGTTCCATAATGGGACTAGAGGCTCTGTCTAGTCTGTCTAGGGGAGTTCCATCTTTAATTTCTGTGGGTTTTTTTGTTGGTTTCTGCCCATGTCCAGGTAGTGGAATGGGACTCAGGCAGCCTGGGGAGTGCTGTTCAGCCCGCTTTGCTTCCAGTGGAAAGATCACCAAGTTTGATCTTAAACAGAGGTCTTTCCTGTCGGAGTATTCTGCCCCCAGCCAGGCTCATATCTTTACCCATCTGTATCCCTCTGTATGTGACTATTTAGTCTTAGAGCCACCTCCTATGCCCCTTTCCCCAAGTGGTATGCTGCAGTTGAAACAGCCCCAGCACCCCAAACTATATTGCCCAGTGTTTTCCCACCTGACTGCAGCAAGCAGATCTGGAATGCTATCTCCCATGCTAGGGGTAGAGTCTCAAGGCTCTAGACTCTCCTTGGGCCAGTACTTGGTAACCTGTTCTGATTCCATGCACCAACCCAGCCCCAGCCCCCCAGACTCAAGAGACTGGGGATAGCTTCCTATTGCTCATGTAATCCGTGTTCTCAAATTCCTGGACCAACCTGTGTCCTCCCTTCAGTGGCACACAGTCAGTTTCTGGTGCCCACCGAAGTCACCTATGCCCTCGTGGCAGTGGAGCGTGGTCCCTGCCTGAACTTGCCTCTGCCTTCTGAGCAGTGGCAGCGGTCCCCAGGTATGTGCCAGAGGCCTGGCCCTGCCTGCAGCTGCGGTCCCGAGTGGCCTTCCTGAACTGAGTTAGGACAGTTTGTCCTAGAAGCATGTCTGCCTGTGTGTGTGTTGGGGGGATCATGGACAGAAGTGTGCCCAAGGATTGGGCACTGGAGGGAATTGGCCCTGGGAGGGAGAGGTGCTCAGCAGGCAAGGGCTTGGCAAGTGGCTGGTAGAAACAATGGGCGAAGGCGGGAGCTTGGGGTGGGGGAAAGGCAGCTCTCCATTCTTCTGCGGATCAGAAAGCCGCTGGTGAACCCTGTCTGTGCTGGTGCAAGATCTGGGCAGAGGGTGTTCTTTGGTTCAGGGCCAACTGGTGTTCGGGGTTTGGATCCCAGCTGGAAAATCAAACCTTTACCGAGACAGTTCTGGTGAGACTGTTACTCGTCCGCCATCATGCTCTGCATATAAAGACAAAAAATCTCAATGGTGGAAGGTTTACTTTGGCTAGTGTTTAAGTTGGTACAGGTTGTTGTTGGGGGTTTGTGCCCCCTGCCCCCCTGTGGGTAGCCCAAGTCTCACCTGCCAGTAGGAGAAAGGCTCCATCAGAGAGAGGTGAGGCAAATGGTTTGGACAGATACATGCAACTGGGAGAAGTGTCGGGCAAATCTCATTTTATTTGAGCACCCAAAGCCCTTTTATAACCTGAGGCTGCATTGTTCACCCTACTTCTCTCAAGTAATAAGATTCCAACTTTTTGGCCGGAGCCAATCAACAGAGTACAGTAGAGCAAAGTACACCTCCTTAGGGTGTATTGTTTTACAGCCAATCAGCAGGGTAGTTGGTTACATCATTTACAGGAGGCAGGGTTATTGCCAGTAAAATGAAACTCAGCAAGCAGGATCAAGGCTTATTGGCTACTACTTCTGCCTCCTGAGTGCTGGGAATAAAGGCATGTGCCACCACACCTGGCTTTATTCAATATTCTAAACCTTAGCTTAAGGCTACTCAGTTAGGCTAGGGCCCAACAGGTTGTCACAGGTAGTCATGGTGGATGGCAGAGATAAGCCATGTGTCAATGGTGGCAGGTTGCTTGTGACATATTACATTGCTGGACAGTCAGGAAGCAGAAAGCTTTGGCAGAACTGGGGACTGATTCAAATCCCTAAGGCCCACCTCCAGTTACACCTTTCATTGAAACATCACCACTGTCACCACAAAACCATAGTTTCTGTGGGAAATAAAGTCTGTGCTATTCATGAACACTCTTTTTAAATAATATATGAATTATCTTATTCCTTACAAAAATTTCATTTTCTCCTATTTGAAATAGAAATTTTCTTATGATACCCCAATGCAATACTAAAATAAATGCATATGTATTTGTAGGTTACAAATTTGAGACATTAGTTGGTAAGAGAACATGGAAAATTATGTGAAGATGTATATATTAAGTGTGTTGAAGGTGTTTACAGTGCTTTTCACAGGGGGATAAATTTCTGCAACAATACAGATAAAGAAATCAAGAGGAAATATTTCTGTAACCCAGAGAAATTGCAGAAAATGGCAGCAGACATTCTTCTGACAAATTTAGACACTAGCCAGAGATTTTTCTGTCATCCCTTCTTCCTTTCCCATCTGAATGTGCAAACATTTAGATATCTTTCACAAGTGAAATGCTACATATTTTCAAACAGTATCTATGGCATCAAGCAGAAACTGGAGCTCCAATATAGAAACACAATTCCGGGGGCAGTTCTTTGCGTGACAACTAAAAGCTCACTTTGTTTTTCAACACTTTTAATTTGTTTCACACTTGTCTAAATTTTTTTGAAATGTCAAGAATTATTCAAAATAATATGGAACCTGCAACATCCTATTCCTGCTCTAGTTTTCATAGTGAATCTATTGAGTGTTTCTTTATCGTGCTTGATATTGTCTATTTTATGTTAATTTACAGCTACATATTTAGAAGATTTAATAGTGATATGCTTTTTGCTTTTTTTTAGATATTTAGAGAATGGTTTCAAGAATAATATATAATTCAAATTCATATTGTTTCTTGTTTCACAGAATATAAACATGTTCTGTGGAAATGCTGAATTTAGTGATGTCTAAACAGAATATAGAGCTTTTTTGTATTCTCAGTGGATTGCTTACTTTGGTCATGATATGCAATTATTATAGTACTGATACATCAAAAGTAGTGTTTATTGGTCATGGTGTTTTGGGTTTCTTTCCATGTCCATCATCTATATTTTTGTTTTCCTTCTATTTCCTGTCCTTATTGCAGATCACTTTTAATAGTAAATATATTTTTGCTCTTTAATTCTTTGCAAATTTGCATATGTAATAATTTTGTATATATCTATGCATGTACTCACAATTTGCAGTATTTCCCTCTTAAAAGTAATAAATATTTGATTATTCCTCATACATTATCTGTCCAGTCTGTTACAGTTTCATTATTCAGTAATTGGCCAATTGATATTTGAGTTATATTACCAACTTCTTGAAAGTAGTGATACAATGAACAAAATCCCCAGATATTATTTGAATCTCTGACTTCCAGTTTCTTTGTATATACTCAAAAGATGTATTGTGAGATCTAAGGCAAGTGTATTTTAATTTATAGGAGGAACCTCTATACTCTTTCCATAAGGGATTCACCATTCGACATCTTCATATATTGCACAATGGTTCTAATTTCTCTACAACTTTTCCAACATTTGCTATCCTTTTAAACAATAATAACCATCATAACAGATGGGTTATATCTCACTGTGGTTTTTATTTCCATTTTCATGACTAGTGCCATCTTCCCATACACTTGGTCACCAATTGTATGCTGTTTGCTCTATTTCTTTCCTAATGTTTTATTCTTTAACTTTACTTTTATTTCTATTAATAAATAAAAGCATACATAAATGCACATATCAATGGGAGGCTACTATGTGATGTTTTAATACTTTAATACATTGATGTATATATTATTTATATTATATTTTTATATTTTAAAATAAATGTATCTAGTATATTTTCAATCAAAATATCTGTTTAAACATTTATCATTTATTTATTGTGAAAACATTAAAAGTCTTTTCTTCTGTCTTTTTTTTTTTTTTTTTTTTTTTTTTTTTTTTTTTTTTTTTTTTTTTTTTTTTTTTTTTTTTTTTTTTTTTTTTTTTTTTTTTTTTTTTTTTTTTTAGTTTTTCAAGGTAGGGTCTTGCTCTAGTCCAGGCTGACCTTGAATTCACTCTGTAGTCTAAGGTGAACTCATGGCAATCCTCTGGTGAATTCACTCTGTAGTCTAAGGCAGAGGTAGGAGGATTGAACTCACGGCAATCCTCCTACCTCTGCCTCCCAAGTGCTGGGATTAAAGGCGTGCACCACCACTCCCGGCTTCTTCTGTCTTTTTTAAGATGTACAAAAAATTATGGCTTTTGTTCAAGCACCTGTGAAAAAGCATTGCAGAACTTCTTACTGGTACTTATCTGAAACTTAGCATCCATACCTTAGTCTTTTCTTATTCATCCTCTACACTAACACCCAATCCTCTGGGCTGTACCATTTTACTCTGTTCCTAACAGCAACAAATTAACAAGGTCACGGGGCAGTTATGTTTATTTTCCTACTTTTTATTTTTGACATCTTTAAATTTATTATTTTATTTGTATATTTTAAAATTTATTAATTTATTTTTAACAATCAGAAATACTGTAAGAAAAAGCCTTATTTAGTACCCCCATTTCCCTCCTCCCTTCCCCCAATCAGGGGTCAGAAAGATTATATTTTCCTACTTTTTAATCAGGCCTTTTTTTCTTATGAAGTTGTGAAACTTGATTTTATTCTATTTTATTTTATTTTATTTTATTTGTGTATGTGTGATAGCTTCTTATATATGGTGACCAAAAGCTTCCTCCTATTCTAACGATTATATGTCTATTTTGCTTTCTTCTCTTTTTTTATTAAGTAGAAACTTTGTCTGAACAAGTAAGTTATGTGTTGGTACCAGTTTCCCTCATCCATGACCCCAATACACTGAAAGCCCTCCTCAGTGTGATTGCTGGGGTGCTCTATGTTATTAAGGGCTGTGTTTTGTGAGCAGCAGTCACTGGAGCAGGTAGGCAATGCCTCTTGATATTCCCCCACCATGGCTCTTACAATCTGTGTTGCCCTTCTTTTGCAAAGTTCCCTGAGCTATGTTGGGTGAGTTTTAAGTCTACTTTAGAGTTGAGCTCTTTGCAGGTTCTTGATTTCTTCTTTGGAACATTTTGAGTATTACCCTGGTGCAGGTTTCCAGGCTTCCTGTGTACTCTTGCTCATCTCTCCACTTCCTCTGTGGTTCACCTGGGCCCTAGCTGATGTGTCAGGGGAGTCAGCCATCATTTCTAGTCTTTGGTAGATTTAGGTTTTCCAAGGTTATTGCTGCCTTATGAAAAATAAAACATTCTCCAATGGTGAGTGATATCAGCATAGGTCAAATGGGATAAGTATTGTTAATTTGGCAAGATTAAATTCCATGTAGCATCTCTTAAGGCCCATTGCTAGTGTAGCCAATCAGAGATCCCTTGATTACCCACCTAGGCTGAGTACCACTATTGCCTAGGTGTGTAGATCTTGTCATGCTGGCCACCATTGCATAACAGTCTTCCTTGCTTTCTCCCAATTGTTGGATTCCCCAGCAGCTCATGTAGAGCTTTCCAGCACTATCCAGACTAAACATCTGAGAACTGGCTTCCTTCCAGGTTCCTGCTGGGTCTCTTGATGTTGTCACTCAAGTTCAGGAGTTTAAAGACTATCATTGTTTTTAAGCTTCTAATTTCTAAGACAAAACTTACCTTTGGAAGGAGAATGAAACCCAAAGGAGAAAATGACTCATATCATATAGTAAAGTAACATTAGAAAACGTTGAAATCCATCTGATTTAAGTGCTGTGAAATGTTTCAGTTAGGTTTGCAGCTATTTTTAGGTCACCAACCGTTTTCCCACCCTTGAATCAAAGATTTCACATGTATTATTCATTATTATCTTCACAATATCTCTATTAAGTAGCTACTGATGTGTTCAAAAATTTATAGTTGAGAATGGAGTTTGTCATGGGAATTAAAGAATTCATAGTTACAAAGAGTAACTCTTGTTTATGCTCTTGATATTGACTATGATACAAAATTCCCTCTTTCAATGTGTCTTATATATGCATATCACAAAGACCATTGTAGAGACTGCCAAGCTTAAATATGACACAGCATGGCAATACAAATCCTCTCACAATAGGAGGGATAAACCAATGCAAAAATTATTGAAAACTACTTTATTCATTCAATATTAGGTGACACCAAAGTGTATCTAGCACTTTCTAGAAGGAAAGATGAGGAACGAGATTCCTTTAGAAAGTGTATAGGTTTATAAAATGGAAAAAAAACTATAAATGGGGAGATGTTTATATCCTATGTTTAAATGATTGTACAGTTGTTCTTTATGATGTCTTTCTCTAAAGTTCAGATATGTATCAAATATAGCTTCTGAAAATACTCTATATTTGAATTTCTCTCTACAACATATTTTTGGCTCAGTTTTACTCATGTGTCTGTCTCTTGGTAATTTATCTGCAAATTAATAGAACAGAGACCATAACTATATTAAGAATTTCTACTTATAAATCTAGTAAAAGGCTCAATAGGAATTAAATTAAAGATTTATCCCCTGCTCTCTCATGGGGCCAGTAGATAATAAAACAAATTAGTCACTAAGAGAAAATGCTTTATTCAAAATTATAGGTTAGATGGAGTATTCAGAATCAGAGAGATTTCTAATGTATAGGGCAGGAAGAATCTGTATTTTTAAATCCAGAAAATATTAGAGAAGTAAAACCATACTCATAATGAGTTGGCATTAAATGTTCTTTCAACTACATAAACCAGGCTTTAAAATTCTGTATTCTGATCTGTCAGCTCACTGACCAACAAATAGGGGGTATAATTGCTCTTAAAGGATTCAAAAGTTTCAGAGTGTCTGCACCATTATCACAGTAGTTAACTTTCCAATGGACTTAAATTCCAAATACAGATGGTCTTTAATTAAAGTCAAGCCAGCCTGGTTACAGCTGTAAGCTCCTTAGAATAATGACATCCCTCATTTCAAACATAAAGGAGATAGAACAGAGAGAAGATACTCTTCTTATGACATAAGAGAGAACAATTGACATTTTGAACTTTTCACTCCAATTAGTATAAATAAATTTAATAGTGAACAAGGTGGTCATGATATTATCTTCTTGATCAAACTTTAGACAGATTTCCTCTTAACTGTAGTCTCTGGCCTCCTCTTCTCTTGACTATTTGGTTTAGACTAAAAGGTATAAAGGTAAGTTCTATCTTTGCTTCTTTTAATATGTTTATAAATTTACTCAGAAGTCACTTACCAATTTTAAGACACAGAAAATGTCTGAAATCTGGAAACTATCACTTTGGAAAGTAACAGTCAAGAAAGATGTCACTTAGATACATGGTAATTGTGGCAAGCTAGGAAATCAAGTTGGTTCAATGCATGGTTCCAAATTTCAAATACATATCTTGTCACAAAAAATGGGAAGAAAAGTTTATTTTTCCTTTAGGAACGATCAAATGTCATTCACAAGAACTATGTTTCCTTCCAAGGCATGCCCTGTGTTCTGTGAAGTTTAGTTCAATCTGTTCCCTATCTCCATTGTTCTGACTTAACCTGCTTAGCTGTGTCTATGCAGTTTTATTTGGAATTATTCAAAACACTTTCTAACACCTATAGTTTTATGTATTCCTGAGAGGGTTTTTGTACCATATTAGAAAATGATATAATTATTTATGGCAGATACACAATTAAATTTTTGCCTTTGTCTTCAATTAAGTCATGGGGAAAACAGTTAAGATTAAGAAAACAAAATCACAAAGGACTTTTTTTTTCTTTTGCTCTTTTTATTATCATTATACTCTTTCTCCACAAATAGAACAGCAGTAGCAACATAGCTAGGTACAAGTGAACATAGGTGAGAGATAAAATATAACCAAGTCTTTTTGCAACTTTTTATTGACAACTTCCTTAGTTATAAACAATACACCATAATCATAATCCCCTCCCAAATGTTAAATTTAATTATTTAGGATGAGAATAACTACCCTACAAATTAATATAATAGTAAAACTGATACTAGTTCAATATTTAATGAAGTTGCATAAACTTATTTAAAGTAGAGACATACATTATTTATACAAAGAAAGCTATGACACAGAAAAGAAGATGGCATTTCAAAAAGTACGGAACAAGTTTGATTCATATCTGACTGTTATTATTACTTTTCAAAGACTGCTATTAATGTCATTTAAATTATTGCAACTAATGTTATATTCTAGACTGAAATGTTGATCAATAAAACATGGCTGGAAAATATCTTCAATACTGAAAGTATTTCCAGAATTTGATTTTTAAAATATTTTATTTATTCATTTTCAAACAGAGAGAGAGAGAGAAAGAGAGAGAGCACACCAGGGCCACCACCTTGTGGGTCTGGCCTATGTGGGTCCTGGGGATTGAACCTGGGGCCTTAGGCACTGGAGGCAAGTGCCTTAACTGCTGAGCCATCTCTCCAGCCCTTTTTAAAAAAATATTTTATTTATTCATTTTCAAGCAGAGAGAGAGTTGATTTTTAGAAATAAGCATTTAGAAGCCATTAAAATATGTTTTGAAGCATACTTCTATATGGTGAGATTTTTCTAGATGCAATATAAAAGAAATGAAAATTGTCCTAAAGCAAAACTAATATGGCTGTTTTCCAACCAAAGGGATTCCAGATAAAATATCCTTCCCTTAGTATTGAAAGTGCCCCTGATAAATCTCTCATTGTGCGAGGTAGGGACAGAAGCCTTTTCCCTCTCAGGAGGTCTATCCTTGCATGCTCTATTCTCAGTGTTACCAAGCCCGTCTTTTTGTTTCTTTAGAGTGCTACAGAAGCCCGTGAGCTGCCATGTGGTGTTCAGTCATTTTGTGACTTATCTATGCGTGTCAGGTAAGTCATGCAAACATAACTGTAACCACACTACGCAAATTATTGTCCATTGTTCTGGTTCCATTAATTCCTGCCTGATAAATGACAAGGTATAGAGTCAAACTCCCCAAGCTCCAACACTGATTTTTTGGCACTTGTGGAAAAAAGAGAAAAATGATAGTATGTAATCCTAATGAAGGTTGAAAGAATCAATGATGTAAGCCATAAAAAATATTTATCACTGGGTCTGGTGCTGTGAAGTGTTACTTATTACTTTGCTTATAGTTGTCACATTAAAAAACTCACAAAATTAATCAGCTAAAAATAAGCAATTATATTGCTCAGACCTATTGTCATAGGCATATGATCTTGCTTATTACATGGCTGATAGCTTCCTAATGCACAAGTCTGAAGTTTTGTGTCTATGTTAAGAGAGAATAATGAATATAGGACACCCTTACACAGAGTTTAAGTAGATATGGTGGGGACAGAAATTACTTCAGCTGAAGAAATAATGTCCAGGACACATGCTCTAAGGGACTTTATTATCTCCCCATGGGAGAGGAGAATATTCCTTTATTATATTCTACTATTACTATGTCATCTATTTTCTTATATATCTACTAATTTAAATGCATTCTTTTATTCATATTTTTATTTTAAACACCTTTAGTATCACATATGTGTTTACAATGTGAACAATTATATATGGACATTTTCAAAGAGATAAGAGTAGAGACAACAGATGACAGATAATCTTTCATCCTTTGTTTTTGTTTTTATAAAATATATTAGGACATGGGAGAAAATGACTCATATGATAGATAATAAGTAATTCTTTTTACTTTATCTTATTTATTCTGATGGTCCAAAGGATGGAACCTAGGGCCTTGAGCATATTAAGCCCTAATGAAAGAAAAATTGCAAAATAAGGTCAATGTCAAATGTTTATTTTGGAATGAATCTCTCTTTAAAGAACACTAGAGATTTTATATCATTATGTTCCTCTATACTTTCATAGATATTTGTTAATTAGAATCAAGTGGAAAGAACATAAATTTTTCTTTCTGAATCTACTTCAATAGCATCTTAATAATATTGAAATAATTTTCTTTGTCATAATTGTTTAAATGTATATGATAGTTATCTTTACAATTTTTATTTAATTTTCGTGTCAAATGACAACTCAAAACAATATAAAATAAAGTAAATCCATCTATAATAAACTTCAATGCAGGCATTATGTTTAACATGGGAAAATATATATTGGAAATTTAAAAAGTAAATAGTTTATTTTTGGTGTTTCAACAACTCTACATTATGAATGAGTACAGTTACGATAATATTTTAGTATATTCAATCACTTTAAATTGATTTATCCAATATGTAATTATGATGTAATGATCATGATATAATGATGACTAATGAATAATTATTTTTATAAAGCCTTTACCTTGATATTCATATTTTCAACATAAAATTATGTTCTGATTACATGTTTATATATGGCGTAGGTAAAATACCTTTCATATAGTTTATTTTATGAAAGGTAGTTTCATTCATAAGTGAACATTCATTTTAAAACAAGGTCTATCTATTTTTTAAACTTTGATATTTTTTAAAATAAATTATTTTCAATCCAACAAAAAACTTAAAGAAGCCTATGAGTAATTGTTGCCACAGTAGAAATTAAATAAACACAATAGCTTGCGTTTGTTTTATTACTCACATATTTTATGACTCAACAGCATTGCAGTATTTTCCGAAATTTTGCTACAAAAGAGAAGTAAAACAAGGGTATATTGTGGCAATACTTCATACTGCCCTACTTCTGTAAATTGTCTTTAAGCTCTAGGGTAAAAAGAAGAACATTCATGATTTTAAATTGGATACAAAAGTAGTTTTTATCCTGTGGCTATTGTAGCATGAATTGTCAAAGAGAAACTATTAGATATGTCCAAATGCATGGCTGCTCAGCAAATTTAAAAGTCCATTTTTGGGGGAAATGTTTTAACTGGGTTGAGGTGACTTAGATTTTAATGGATCTTTCAAAAATTTCATGATGTTATTAAATAAATTCAGTGTTCAATAACACAATTGTTAAGATGTGAGACATGCACACTGATATTCTTTTAATCTTCCAAGTATTTTTAGAATGCAGTAGAATTATTCTACTTCTAAAAACTGAAAACAAGAAAAAAAAGAGAAATAACTAGAGTAAATAAGAAAAAAAGGAACAGAGAACCAATTATGGATAGTTATATTGAGATGATATAAAAACTTTAATACTTTTCAATATCAAAACTAAATAACTTAAAACTAGTGTTTAGTAATGTGTATAAGGGTAACCCTTAAGGTTGTTATTACACTTGCTCACTCTGTTGCTTTCATATAATCTGGGGGGATTATTTTTTTATAATCTACTTTGGATAAACATTTAATGAAAGGAAGAAAATTCCTACAGTGCTCTTTCTATATTGCAAGGGGTTAAATGCAGAATAAGCTCATTTTTTATGTCTTCTATCAGAAGCATATATTTGATGTCATGTTTATAGCTAATTACCTTAAAATATATTGGAGACTCAGATATGGTGTAATTTGATCTGTATAAAATTATCTCTATATCTTATTATTATGTAGAAATTACAATAAAGTGATCATCTTCTATTTAATTTGTCAATTCCAATGAAAAGAAAAACAGTAACCGGAGATTCCTAATATTCTTTTCAACACAATGATGAGTACGGTGATGTCCTACCTACACCCAACTGTTCCCATCTTTGCAGTTCTACTTATGCAAAGAAAGTGGAATTCCAATATTAAAAATTGCTCAACTTCATATTATTGAAATATTTTTATTAATGTCATTTTTAACTTATTAATTTCATTTCTGACTTAAATTTTCCTAAATTATGAATCACATTGTTAATGACAAACACGATGAAAACATTACTATTTTCATCTTTAAATTTAAGGGCAAATAACCTTTCAGCTTTGAGTAGGATGATATCTTAGCCACAATCAGAGTATGTCTGAAGAAAGACTTTCACTTTGTTGATTTATATCGTGAACTGTATATTCACACTTGCCCCAAGTTTTCCTACATTCAGTTTTTCTCCTGAAATCAAAAGAGAGATACTGTCATAGCACATCTCACAACAATAGCCGGGAGGCTTTTAAATGAAAACATTTATTACAGTATAGAGAGATAGTTGGTATTTTAACATTCATACTGACCATTTTTATATTCTTACCTAAATAATTTTATTCTTATGTAGGTCAACATGAAGGATGCTGGAGAAAATCAATCATCTTTCTCCATTATGGAACTTTCATAACAGTCCTAATGTAATTTTTAAATGTATCTAGATTATTTTCTTATGAGGAATGTTGACATAGATTGCCTTCACTCTTTCTGTTTAATAACTCAGCTTTCTAATAAGGAGCATCAGGATTCTGTTCGTATGATCTATGACATAAGTAAATGCGGTCTTTCAAAACTCAAGTAGAAGTTGGAAAAAGCGATATACATATTCTATGTTCAAGATGGTTCTTTAACCACACACTGTGTCTGTGTTATTGACAACATGGATTTCTTGTACTTACGAGATTGTGGTATTGGTAGAGTAATTTCTGTTCTAATACAAAATTAAAATCTTTATATTAAATGTGTTTATGTAATATTAAGATCTTGAATATTTTATTTCTTGTTTATATTAAACTTTCTTGTGGCCAAAGAGTCTTATTTTCTTTAAATGAGTATCAAATCTTATAGCTAACATGAGTGTTCATTTTTGCTTCCTCTTTAACAGTCAGATGAATATCTACCATTTATAAACAGATTAATAATACTTTTAACTATTATTCTATTAGTCAACCTGCATTACTCCTGCCTGCTTTTCTTATTTTAAAAGGATTTCTTTCCAGTACTTTAAACTCTCATTATTTTCATTGAGTCCAGAAAATACAAAGAATTTTTATGAACATTTCTCTTTTCTAGTGGACTATAGATGTAATATCCTATATTTAGACATCTTAACTTCAAATGATTTTATTATTGGCATGTTAAGAAGTTGAAAATATTTTCATTTATGACCTCACAGCCACTGATGTTAACTTCACAATCTTAGGGCAACCCAAGCTTCATAATGGGTGGTGAAGGAGGGAAAAAAAAATACACCATAGGAAAAGAGGAACTAGTTGGAAAAAAGAAGAGGTTCAGTGAAATGGAGATAATAGGGCAGAAAAAAAACAACATAACAGGAGGGGATTATCATAAAAATTCAATATATACATGCATTAAAATTACCAATAATATTTTTTTTCAAAATTAAAGTTTATTTTTGAGCTTTGGCAAGAAAGTTATTTAAAATGCACTATAATCCCATATTATTAGCACTAGCATTTAGGTTTGTATGATTTAAAGAGTAAATAGCACTCCAGACTAGAACTCCTAGATAAAGATTCCAAGTGGGTTGATTTCTACTGAGCATCTACATTTTCCTTGGTTTTCAAGACACCTTTCACTAACTTCACACAGAGTATTCGTGTGCAGGGAGGGGGATCTGGTCCCTTTCTGTAGGACATGAACCCTTTTACTACACTGTATGGTCTCATTTACCTTAACTCCTAGAAACTCTATTTTCAAACAAACTTACAGATTGGGGGTCAGAGAGTTTGTACATGGATTTGAAGAAGATACAGGTGAGTCCCTGAGACTGTCAAATTGGCAATCCTTGATTAGTAAAATATTGTGAAAAATCTATTTTATACCAAAACAATGTAATGCTCTAAAACAAAACTAAAATGGCGAGCAAAATGTATAATTTATCAAATATATCTCCGTATGTTGAATAACCTTCTCAACTAATAGATTCAATAGGAATTCCTATAAATTTTCAAAATTACATATGGAATCCAGTTTGCTCTACTCAGGATAACAGCTGGGTGGAGTTTCCCTAAATAATTTGAGACTCGCTCTATGGTATAAAAAAATTTACATTGGCTCTATACTGTCCATCCATCCTTTTAACTGGACATAATTAGAACCACATGTGGCTCTCTTACTTGAAGTGGAATATAAAAATAATAAACTAAGCATCACAGCACAAGCCATTCATACAGCCTATTTGAGCACTCAACATCCTTCCAAGGTGGGACATTTTCATTTTTTTTTCCTGTAGAATTAGTAAGTCATCTATCCCCTACTTTAATTTTCTGGTGTTAAAGTAGACTCATATAACATCCCAGCTAGGAATGTCACTTAAGTAGTCTGAATTGTCCTCTGGTATAATAAACCCAGTGCGTAATGGAGATACCTTGAAGTGGATTTGGAGGATGAAATTCTGATATTTTGCTTTACTGTTCATTAATCTTCACATCTGTTTCATAATCACAAAAAAAGAAAATCTTATTGCAACAATCCCTAAAATTATTTGGAGGACAGATATAATATCCCTAGGAAGTAGCTTGTACCTGATGAAGTCAATTGTGAGTAGTGTTTCCTCCACTATTTCTGTGATTGCATCCCAGAGTATCATTTTAGCATAGTACTCAGAAATATGTTTCTTAAAGCAACACAGATAGGTGATGTATTTTTCCTTCTACTCGAATCTTGTAATATTACAGAACAGACATTTCCAAAAATTCCAATATAGGTTTCCCTTTACAAGTTTTGTCAGGCATATTTTAAGCGAAATTATAGTTTAAATGTTTTATATGAAGAAAATAGTAGGAGCCAGTGGTTGTTATAAGTGTTCTGAGTGAAAATAGAAGAAACTTGATTGTGAAATTGTCCTTCAAAGCATTGCAAAATAAACATGGGGCATAAGATATAACAAGCAACTGAGAGATCTCATTTATCAATGAAATCCTTCACACTTCAGGAACAAGCTTCAGATTTTCAACATTCTCTCTGGTTTAGCGTGCCAAGTGAATGAGAACCAGGGTTTGAAATGTTTAGATGTTAATATATTTTAGAAGTAGTACTAATGAAGGTAAAGTCTAACCTTTAATCCTTAATGCCTATGGCTTTATTGACATTTTCTTTCTAATTCCTTGCCTGTCATTCAATGGCTGTGATTGGCTGGCAGGTAGATTTAATTGGTACTTTATGAGAGATATGTGTTGGCTGAATTAAGGGCTCTCCATGTGTAGATTATAGCATACCCACAGTCATTTTCAGGCTGGCTGGGAATCTGAGTTGCTTTGCTGAATCTGAAAATTATGATATAATCAGTTTTCTGTTTTTCATATTTTTATTCCACTTTAGTAAGTAGAAAGCAATTATTAGAAAGAGCAACCTCTGAAGAAACTGAAACACGGTTCAGTTTTACTGGTTGCTTACCAACAATTACTTCCTATTGTACTGCTGTTCAATATTTCCTTTCCTAAAACCACAGTCCCAGGGACAATGTGTTGAGGAATGCTCAATCACTTATCTTCTCCTCGTCATTTTCTTCTGTTTATTAAGAGTACTGATGTACACGAAATTTGAATAAAGACAAAATTGAATATAAATTAAAACACTCATATTAACTTGTGATGTGGAATAAGGAGGATCAGGATTTTGAAGTTATCTCACTGTGCACAGTATATTTGAGGAATGCCTGGGCCACATGAGACCCTATCTAAAACAAACAAACAAACAAATAAGTAAAACACTGGCAAGGAAAAACTGGATTATAACCCCATAAACACGCCCCCCAGCAACACAGCTCCAGCGAGGTTGTAAAACCCAAAGTGCCATCATCTGAAGATTGATCACTCAGAACACATTCATTTGTTTGTGGGGGACACCTGGATCAAACCATGAAAAAGTTCTACTCTGGTAAATCAAGTTGAGAATACAGAACCTCAAATAACATTCAGTTCAGCTTTCTCCTATGGAAATGATCTGAGGCAGAGAATGGAAGTCAAGCTTCTCCTTAAAGGATTGCCTTCACTCAGAGAAGCAACCTCCTAACTACATATGCCATGGCAGTTCAGCAGCTCAGGTTCTTCCAATGAGAAAGGCTGCCTGTGAGAAATTGAGCAAGCTCTCTCCCAAGGTACTGAACACATCTGTAATGGAATGTCAGGAAATAAACAGTAAGGGTAATCTTGAAATAAACAATGAAAATCATGATAGAATACAATGAAGGAATATACAGGCAGCAAAAATAGCAATTAACCAAACTATCAGCCAAGGGAAAAATAAAGAGGAGAAAAGAGTGATGTGCAAGCCTCAGAATGGAAATGTTTAGATGCTGAAATTGTTAGTAGTGGATGGTAGATAATTTTATTCCAAGCAATTTGTCAGAAATAATTGCTACTATAAGGTGGTAATTATTGGGTGCTGGATGTGGTTTTGACTAGCGACTTTTAATTAGAAGTTTACTGGAAAACAGATGACTCTATAGAAGCTAGTAAAAAAAAAAAACACCATCTTCCTTAGGGCAGGAATTCAAGATGTCTTTATGATCCTATAAGGGTCCATGCTGAAATCTGACTTTAAGTATATGAATAAGAGAACTCTTCAGTGACCTATTCTAAAAATCTGATAGCAGAAACTATCTTAGGTATTTGAAGCTTGGGATTGTAAGGATACCAGAGATCCCAAAACTTGAGAAAGAAATGCAGGAGTATCTGTACAAATTAAAGTCCAATCTGGACTATGTAGTGATTTGTAAGCCTTGTTTGAGATATACAATGAAAACTTATCTCAAAAAATAATGAAGGGGGCTGGAGAGATGGCTCAGTGGTTAAGGCAATTGCCTCCAGTGCCTAAGGCCCTGGGTTCAATTCCCCAGGTCCCATATAAGCCAGACCCACAAGGTGGTGGCCCTGGTGTTCTCTTTCTCTCTCTCTCTCTCTCTCTCTCTCTCTCTCTCTCTCTCTCTCTCTCTCTCTCTCTCTCTGCTTGAAAATGAATAAATAAATTTTAATAAAAAAATGAAGGGAGGGAGGAAGCAAGTAAGAAAAAAAGGTAGTAGGGGAGAAAGATTCTAAGGTTTTTCAGACTAAGATTGAAATGTATTACATAAACACACTATTTTAAGCTGGAGAGAAGGCTCAGCAGTTAATGGTGCTTGCTTGCAAAGATTGAAGCCCTGGGTTTGATTACCCAGTACTCATGAAAACCCATAGGCACAAATGGTTCATGCATCTGAAGTTAAAATTCAGTGGCAGGAGGCCCTAGTTCAACCAACACACACAGTCTCTCTCTCTAATAAATAAAAAATAAAAAATATAAAGTATACTAGAAATTATGGAATATGACAAATGAAAAGATAAAAGACAAAGAGAAAAATGAACAGAGCTTTGACATAGGAGGGAGACCATTTTGGAATAAAAAATAAAAATAATAGAAACAACTGGTAAGAGTGCAGAAAAGATAAACATATCTGACAAGGCAATATTGTAGAAAGCACTCAACTTGATTAGAATCATTAATCAAGGCACCAAGAAGCTCTAAGAACTATAACAACAAAATGCTACAAATTCAACACAGCAAGACTAATTATGGAAATACGATGAAACTTGAAGGGAAATTTGAACATATGAAATTGTCGCATAAAAGAACTACTGAGAGAATTGAAAGGAATGCAACCAATTAAGAATACTATTTAGATATTTTACTAACAGAAGTTCAAAATAAAACAACTCTTAAGAAGGTTAAAAAAACATGCAAGATTTGAGTAATATTATGAAACATTACCCCAAACACATTTATGTAGAATAATTCAACTAAAATATTCATTCTTCTCAAGCACATTTGAAATCTGTTTAAATATAAATAATGCAGAGTAAGCATCAATAAGTTTAACCACATGAAATAATACAAACTACATTATGGAATTACAGTGGAATGTGTTTTGAAATTACAGGAAAATTGGTGAATTGGCAGATATAGGTCAATTGAATAACACATCCCTAGATAGTCATAAGTTTTAAGAAGATTAGGGGAAAATTAGAAAGTACTTTGAGATTAATTGTGAAAGACATGGTGATCAATCAAAGCCTATCAAAGCAGAAGCACAGAGGTTACAGAGGAATGAACATTAAATCAGAATGGCTCAGGGAACATTGCGGGAGAGGAAGCAGCAAGATTGTATATACCACAGTGTGGGTAGGATTGTCCTGAGGCACCCCCCCCCCAATCTTTCACTGGGACTTACTGAGACCTTCATGAACACACAGTGAATACCAAAACCCTACCAAGGAGGAGATCCCCATGATTATGGAACAGGGAAAAAGGGATAAAAGAGTATAAACACATACACACACACACACACACACACACACACACACACACACACATATATATATATATTATATATAAATATAGTATATATATAATTTAAAAAATAAAGCAACCTAGAATCCATGACAGTAAATGAGGAATATTTATTCTTCTTTAATTTTATTTAAAATATGAAAAATCTCATATCAAACTCTCACTTCAATTAATAAAATTTGTAAAATAAAACACTTTTATGGCAAACAATAAAAGGAATGGTAAGAAGATAATAAAATTAATGTTAGAAAATAATAAACCTTGACAGAATAAATGTTGATCATTACTTAAAAATAAGTGAAATGACTTGAATTTAGCTAGAAAAAAGAATGGTCCCCATGATGAAAGCTAAATGAAAAGGACATTGCAACCTAGCTTGTTGAATAAGAATGTTTTCTAAGAAGTTACTATGACCTGATCACTAACAACGTGTGTAATTTGCGTGAAATGCACCCATTTTGATTGCACAGATGCCTGAGGATAAGTGAATAAATTATAAGATCTGAACAGATCTATAAAAGATAACTAAATTTAATTAGAGATACTGAAAAAAATCCACTAAAACAAGTACAAAGCAGATGGCTCCTTGGCAAATTCTTATAAACATTAAATGAAAAAAAATTAGTACTAATTGTCTAAAACTAGTCCAAAAATATAGCAAAGGAATGGAATTTATAGCTCATTCTATTAGGCCAGAATTACTAACATCAGATAAATATAAGAAAAGAAAATTACTGGCACACATCTCAGTAGTGCAAATGAAAAGTTTCTACATACTAGTTAAGCAATATCTAAAAAGACTGATAGACTTGATTTGTCTCAGGATATAAAGCTAATGCACATCTGGACTGTTTAAGTACTGCACTATTGTTAGTAAAACCATGTGCAATTTCACATGTTCTAGAAATTACAAAATCTCATGTCTGGAGATATCTCAGCTGTTAAAGACCCTTGCTTGCAAAGCCTGATGGCTGAGTTTGATTCCCCTTTGCCCACAGTAAAACCAGATGCACAAAGTGGCACCTGTATCTGGAGTTTCTTTGCTGGAGCAGGAGGCCCTGGCTGCACATTCTCCTTCCCTCTCTCTCTCACACACACACAAATAAAACATTAAATGAAGTTACAAAGTCTAGCATCCTTAGTTACAGGTGAATGCAAAGGGTCCCTCATAGGCTCCTATGTTTTAATACTTGTTCCCAGATGGTGGCACTGATGAGGAAGGTCCCACAACCTTCAGGAGGTGGAGCCCTGCTGGCGGAAGTGGTTCATTGGGCCTGGACCTTGAGGTTTTATATAAAGCACATCACACTTTTATTTTTCCTCTATTTCTATATTGCAAATACATTGTGAATGACCAACTGTGACTTTCCTGTCATGAAAGTTCCATTCAAATTGTGAGCCAATAATAAACCCTTTCCTTTGTATGTTTCTTCAGGCCAGATATTGTAGCAAGGACAAAGTAACTGTGTTGGCCTGGTTTAAGGAGAGATAGACTCACGTGATAATACCAACTAATGGAACAGAATTAAGGGAACAAAATTAAACCATCATATTTATCAACAATTTTTCACTGGCAGGAAAATTCAATGTAGAAATTAATAACCTTTTCATTGAAAAATTCTGGAATATTTGTATATACCTTTGCAAGTGACTGAATTTGGTTTACTTGCTTTACATAAATAACTTAACCTGGTTCTGCAGTCATGTAAGAATTAAAACTCTAAAATTCTTATCAGAAAGCTGAGTAAAATTTTAATCATATGTTTGATAAGTCTTAATTAGATATTCAACCATCTATTGACCTTCAAATTTTAAATCTTGTATAGTTTCAACAATATGAACAAATTTAAAAAAGAGTAGGAGGAGATTTTAAAATTTGTATCTCTGTGTGGGAATTTGTTTAGATAAAATATATAGAACTCAGCTAAATTAAATAGTAAATAACTCAATATAAACAGGGAAAATATAAATAAATATTCTCATAAATTACACATATCTACGTTGGAAATGCACATGAAACACACTTAGCAGCATCAACCACCAACAAAAGGAAAAAATCTAAATTATAAGCAGAATTTATTTCATGCACTACATAAAATACCAAAAAATCTGCATAATAAGTTGTGTAGAAATTAGAATTCTTTCATTGCAGATACCATGGGTGTCATGGTTTGATCCAGGTGTCCCCCACAAACAAATGAATGTGTTTTGACAGATTGATCCTCAGCTGATGGCAATTCGGAAATTAGAACCTTATTAGAGCTATGTTGTTGGGGCGGTCTTATGGGGGTTATAAACCAGCTCCCCCTTGCCAATATTTGGCACACCTTCCTGCTGCTATTTCCAGTGCTGTGGCAGAGGTGATGTCCACCCCTCTGCTCATGCCATTGTTTTCCCTACCAGGATGGAGTCTCCCCTCAAGTCTGTAAGCCTAATAAACTCATTCCTCCACAAGCCACTTTTGTTTGGGTTCTTCCTGCTCAGCAATTAGGAAGCTGACCACAACAATGGGGCAATTCTTGAAATGTTGAATATGGTTACCACAAGACCCATCCAGTCTACTCTTATCTGGATTTACAGGTATAAAAATATATGACTTCAAGAAAATCCATGCATAACTTTTCACAACAGCCTCATTCATGGTAGTAAAGGGGCTTGTCCACCAAAAGAGGTATCGTTGAGGAATAAAAAACAATGAATTATTGGCTCATCCTAGAACATCCATAGACATTTAAATGTAAGAAATAAAATCCAAGCCCAAAGCAGATGTCTTCTCATTTTATTTCACTGATAGGAAGATGTAAACGGACAACTGACCACATGGGACAGAAGAATTAAGATGGAGATTTGCTTCCCTCTTATTTTGGTGGTGGTGACAATGTTCAGATTAGATTAAAATGAAAGATGTATAACACTGTGAATGTGAAAACAAGTTATGTACATTATTTTTATGGTTTGGGAACTATACCACAAGCAAGCCTTAATGAAGTTGTGGCTTGTAGTTCTAATTAAGTTTGAATTTTCATTTTTTCTTTCAAACTTTTTAATTAATCCTCAAAAAACAGCATTTCAATGAAGGCTTATTAATATTATTAAGTAATTTCTGGTCATGGAGCACAATAAAAAATGTAATAGAAATTTATCATTGCCTTCATACCTCTGAGTA
Source organism: Zapus hudsonius (assembly GCA_004024765.1). Taxonomy (NCBI): domain Eukaryota; kingdom Metazoa; phylum Chordata; class Mammalia; order Rodentia; family Dipodidae; genus Zapus; species Zapus hudsonius. The sequence continues at coordinate 24,211 of PVHP010002086.1, forward strand.
AAGAATGAAAAAATATAAGAAGGGAATAAAAGAAATGGAGAAAATGCACAATTTCACTCAACATATATATATATATATATATATATATATATATATGTGCTAAAATGTTTCATACCTATGTAAATTCAGGATTATCCATGGGCATATAAAACAGAGACACAAGGAAAAATAGAAAAAAGTACAATAAAATTTGAATGTTTTTAAAATGTTTTATTAGTTATATTGCTTGTGAAAATTTTATTATTGCTATTTTCTATATTCATTATAGTTCTGCATGCACACATGCTTGCTTTCCAACCAATAGTACTATTATGAAGAGAATTGAAAGAAAAAATAACTTGTTTGAAAAGAGTACTATAAATAATTAATGAATTTTTTTCATAACTTAACCATGTGTAAGGCATGGTGTTAGGTATTACAAAATATTTAAGGATTAAAATTTAGAATGCCCAAACAGTAGTTTATCATAGAGTAAAGAAAATATGTTCTTTTTTTTAAATATTTTATTTATTCATTTTCAAGCAGAGAGAGAGAGAGAGAGAGAGAGAACACGAGGACCACCACCTTGTGGGTCTTGCATATGTGGGTACTGGGGAATTGAACCTGAGGCCTTAGGCACTGGAGGCAAGTGCCTTAACTGTTGAGCCATCTCTCCAGCCCAAGAAAATATGTTCTTTAACTAAATCCAAATAAAAATTTAATCCTAGTGTATGATAATTTTCAGGAACTATTCTTTCTGATAAATAAATTTGTGGAAATGGTGAATTTTAGTGTGTCTTGAAAATTGCATATGCTACTGGTAAGTTTTGTTAGGAAAGAGAGAAACATCTTGGCCAATAAGATAAGGTGAGCAAACTTTCTTCAATTCATCACACACACACACACACACACACACACACACACACACACACACACACACACACACACACACAACATTGATGCCACACAGTAGGAATTGGAAGGGAGAAGAGAGGTGTGACTATAAAATTTGGTAAATGATGCAATATGGAGATTAAAATTGGAGATGTATCTTAACTTATCAGGGATCTTGTGTGCCACAGAATGAACTGAGCATTAGATCTTTCCTAGGACAGCAGGAGGTGCAGAGGAAAGGCTCTGTGACTTGTATGAGCACAACAGCTGAAGTTTGGGCTTACACAGGACAATGGAATGAAGCATTCATCAGCCTTGTTTAATTCAGGAGTTCAAAGATTTTTTCTTGAAGGTGTTGCAGTGTAATCATTGTTTTCCAGCAAAGATATCTGTGTACAAACATGCAAGTTAAATAGCATGCTATTCACGCTCTATGCCCTGTGCTCCATTGTGTACCTGAATCCATTGTGAAACTTGGCATATAGGTATCATACATTTTTTGTGTCATTAAGTAAAGACTTGCTTCATAAATTGGTAAAAGGACGAAAACAAAGGTGCTATGAAATACAAGTTATTACTTTACATGTTTAAAAACAAAATTAATTTTAACTCATACTAAAAGACACTCAGAATGTAAGACATCTTAATTTATTCAAGGTTTTTCTCTAGGTGTTCTTGAACTCTAGTGTGTACACTTTTTATTAAAACATGAATCTCGGTGTTTTAACACAAAAGTTTCAGAGTCAATAGGTCTGCTAGTTCAAGATCATTCGTTACTAATGCATTTCCACTTAATGTCAATAAATCTGAGAGATAAATACAGAAAAATAATGAATTTGGATTATTTATATCATCATACTCTAATTGTGTTCACTTGATTACTCTAGCAGTTATAGGCAATCTACCTTCCATATTTCTTGAAAAAAATGGTTCAGGATGAGCAAACATTTCCAATGCTCAGTTAATGGTCTAATGTAGGGAAAAGAGAATATATTTTGTATCCAGAAAACTAACCCAGGAGGCTGACTTTATGTCTCACTTTCTCTTGGCTTGTGTGTCATGGGACCATGTGCAGAGGCTGCAGCACAGTGCGGGGTGGTGGCACCTGCAAAGAGGGGAAGATGACAAGTATGAGGGCAAAGGCAGAATCTTCTAGCATGTGACCTTGGAAACTAGCTTTGCTGAACCTCACTACTTAAACAGATAACAGTACTTACATTTTTCATGTCTACAAGATTTATAGAAGACACCTACACAAAATTTGGAGCAATGATTAATAGAATTTACTACATATTGGTTAGAGCAGCTTTTTAATTTCTCTCTTTAAAATTCTTTCATTTTTCAAAAATGGGGAGAAGGAATCCTTTCGTACCAATTGTTTTCTCCTTGCTGAACTTTAAGAATTATTCATTTGAACATTCCGTTTTTCACATGGTTTATGCTAATTAGTCATGATCTAAATAGGTTATATATAGATATAGATAGATAGATAGATAGATAGATAGATAGATAGATAGATAGATAGATGTAATGAATTTGGGGACATTAATTTAAAATTCTCACATTCATGAATTTGGAAATTTTATGTATAAGTGAGCATAGATCAACAAAATGAAGAGAAGCAGAGGTGATTCATCCTTGTTGTATAACCAAGCAGTCAGCCACCATAACAAGAACTTTGCTAGAAGCAAAGGCAAAGGGAGGAGTGGAAAACTTTATAGTGAATGAACTGGAAGGCTTTAGGTTTGATGTGAAAGGAGACTATTGAAAGGAGAAAGCTAAAGAGTGTTGAATTACAAGTGGCACATGCCAGCAAGTCAAGATGTGCTCACTCACCATGATTCAGGGAAATTTGCAGAAGAGGTGGCAGAGTAAGAGCTATAGTGGGGGAGAATATCCAATGCATAAAGGGTATGCTATCCTGGTTTTAAGTGATTTTCTCTAATAACTTATGTTACTGAGCATCTTGTTATGTTAATATATAATTATATACCAATAAAAATGTGTTCTTTTTAAAAGAAGTGCTCACCTTTGCAAAGAGGCACCAAACCTAGGAGGGAAATCAATGGCTTACTGATAGGCTAAGACATCTGCTCAGTGACAAGGAACCCTTAAATGGAAGTGGGATCCATGGTAAAATCTTATGGGGACCAAGAACCCGGGCTCCAAGGGGAAATTCCCACTACCAGAGAGATACAGAGAGGCTACACCTATTAGATTCTTGCCATATTAGCAATGTGTATTTCATTTAACCTTTATTGATATCAATCTCCGATGGAGATTCTGTTTGTAGTTTTCAGAATGCAGCGAGAGATCCGTGGACAACCCGATTCCACCCACAAGACATGGGATGATGGCTGACATCCTGACATCCTGGAAGGATGCAGGGTCCTAATGAAACTTATGAGAAAGTGGTGAGATAAACAAGAGAACTACCATCACAGCATATCAGAAAACCCATGAAAAGTCAATGGAGACAGACACCAGCAATATCCAACACAATCCTAAGCAGAAGTCCAGAGACACTTAAGATCTCAATTATAAAGCAGACTTAGAATTCACCCACCATGACTCAGGGAACTGAGTGGAAGAGGGGAGGAAAAGAATGTAAGAGCCATGATGGGAGAGAATATTCAGAGACATTGCACCCCTCAGCAACAACAAACGAATAGGGAGAGGGGAACTGGCTACTTCTAGAGCAATTCATAACCCCCTATTCCATGGATTAATCCAGTATGCCCCTCGAAGAGGATACCCAGTGGGTTGAGGACAGGGAGGAGGGAAATGGGGATAGATATATCACAAGATTTACTCATACAATATATCTAATTATGGATAATAAAGATATTAAAAATAAGAAGTGGGACATGCTATGTGAGTGATTACAGGTGTATATTTGCATTTTCTGTGTTCTATGTAGTTTGAAAGCAAGGGATATTTCAAAAAGCTGTCAGTTGGGCTGGAGAGATGGCTCGGCGGTTAAGGCACTTGCCTCCAGTGCTTAAGGCCCCGGGTTCAATTCCCCAGGACCCACATAAGCCAGACCCACAGGTGGTGGCCCTGGTGCTCTCTCTCTCTCTCTCTCTCTCTCTCTCTCTCTCTCTCTCTCTCTCTCTCTCTCTCTCTCTCTCTCTCTCTCCTCTCTCTCTCTGCTTGAAAATGAATAAATAAAATATTTAAAAAGCCTGTATGATTAAAAAAGATCTTTAAAAAATATTTTTTAAAAAGCTGTCAGATTAATCAAACACTTGGAGTACAAATATTACTGAGTATTTTTTGACTTCTTGGTTTACATTGGAGTATAATTCCCCCATCAACGCAGTCCTCTTCCTCCTCCCCTGCACCCCAGCCAGCTGACAGCCTGATTAAACTTTAAGCACACATTGCAGGCTGCCTTCCTGAGCTATAGAATAGAGACCTCTATTAGAAGGTATGTATAAATTTGACCTTGAGCTACTATAACAAAGTTCATCAAATGTATTGCCTTTGGCTAGATTTATTTATTCTATTTTGTTTTGCTGAAAATACAAATGAGTAATGGAAATATATTTAAAAATAAAAAGGTCATGGATAAAATTCAAAAACACATTAGAAGCAATCTATGATAAAATTTCTTATTGCAATACTTGTCAAGCATTCTCTATAAACACAGAATAATGTAATTCAACTTTTCCTAACAATCTTTCTTTCATTTAAGTAATGAATAAAATTCATCATGTCTAAATACAAGTCTAGTCTCCTTGAATGGATGACTCTCAGTCATTAAGTACAATATTATATCTTTTATGAATTACCTTGAGAATAAACTATTTACATGTATGTACTTGTGTGATATTTTTTTTTCTTATTTGTGAGTTATTATGGCATAACTTCTGGGGGTAGTGTGTGCTATTTCTGTACATTTTTATATCAGGTATTGATCATCTCATTATGTTGTACTTATCATCTCAGACATTTTTATTTATTTGTAACAAGACAATCCAAATTTCTTTATAACTCTTTTGCCTTATACAGTCCAATACTGTTAACTATAATATAATCACTATTGTGTTTAGGTGAATTGATACAGGTGTCCCCCACAAACAAATTAATGTGTTCTGGGTAATTGATCCTCAGTTGATGGCAATTTGGATTTTACAACCTCTCTAGAGCTGTGTTATTGGGGGTGGTCTTATGGGGGTTATAAGCTAGCTTCCCCTTGCCAGTGTTTGGCACACCTTCCTGCCGCTGTTTGCAGTTCTGTGGCAGAGGTGATGTCCAGCCCTCTGCTCATGCCATTGTTTTCCCTGCCAGAATGGTGTCTCCCCTCGAGTCCATAGGCCAAATAAACCCATTCCTCTACAAGCCACTTTTGTTTGGGTTCTTTCTGCGCAGCAACTAGAAAGCTGACTACAGCAGTGCATAATTCCATAGGTACCCAAACATCCTCCTGTATTATCTCCACAACAAACTGCAACCAGATTTTACTACTTTTCCAGTTTTGTATGGGAATTATTGAGGACACTATGTCATTTGTCTCTACCCAATATGGCATACTTGAAACAAATTCTTTAGTCAAAAACATGTATTATTTCCCATTATGTGAATAAGCTTACAGTTATTAATTTTTCCAATTTTTATTGTAACTGATATAATTAGTTTATACTCAGTCCTCAATCTCTTCTGCATATTTGGGTCTTTTGTTGCATCTTGAAAAGATAATAACCAAAGTAGGATTTCAACACTTATCTGTGGCAAGTAAGAAAATATATTTCTCTCCAGAAGACACTATGTACAACTAGTTCATCAAACCCAGTGTGAAATTAATACATTCCAAAAATGCATTTGTTCTCACAGATGCTTAATTTTCATATTCTGTCCAGAATGACTCTACGCTTTTCTATGGGCATTCAATTCCCTGGAGTGCCACCAAGGAATGTTCTCTGACAGAGACTTGGCTGAGGCAGGCATCATCTCAAAGGGAGAAGTCAGCTGTCTACAGAGATGTAGCAATGTGCTGTCATGGAAGACGGATGACATGTCAGGTAAGAATCATGCTGAATCTGTCCTGACCATTCTGTTCAGGTATACACACTCATTTACAGCAATGCTGAGATGGCTGCAAATATAAAACTTGGAATCTTTATACTGGTTTTCACATGTCTTTCACACTTTATAAACTTGCATTTATATGTACAAACATATCTATTATCTGTCAGTCAATCTTTCTCGAGTGAAAGAGAAAACTATTTAACATGGAATGTCATGACACCTTCATCTCTATCTTCTCAGCTTTGACTACCACTCACTACAGAATATGTAAATATGTATCTGTGCATCTGTGTGAATAATCTACACACATACATAAATAGATAATGATAGGAGTGATATCGTTTTGACAAAGGAGATCATTTTAATGGTGTTGTAAATTGATTATGCCTATGTGTTTTTTGAAGTTGTGAAGAATGCTTTGTTAATAGTTATCTGAAATGAATAGACATATCTTGTGATATGGTAGCATACCACCTGTTTCCCTTGTCTCAGATCAAGGACAGCAATTCATCTGGGTTGTAAGGGTCAGTTTTTCCTGCTATTGTCACTCTCTACTATTTCTTCTTTCTTCTTCTTCTTCTTCTTCTTCTTCTTCTTCTTCTTCTTCTTCTTCTTCTTCTTCTTCTTCTTCTTCTTCTTCTTCTTCCTTATCACGGAGAGCAGAGTATTTTGGATTTACATGGGCTTATAAGAGTGAAAATATTTACTTTCCCATCATCAAAGACAATTTCCCTTTTGAGAACCAGGACCTACTCAAGTGCCATGCCTAACAATGTATGGAAGAGAATTAAAAACTGTCTTAAGTGGATTATATCCAGACCCACATATAGCTTTACTCATGATTTCCAACTCAAGTAATGTGTTTGGTCACCTTATCACATAAAGTAACTCATACTAGATAGTAAGTCAATGGGACAGAGATACAGATTTCCAATACATCCCAAAACAGAAATATCTTAAGATCTCAACAATAAAGCAGACTTAATACCCACCATGATTCAGGGAACTGAGCAGAAGAGGGAGCAGAAAGAATGTAAGAGAAATGGTGGGGGAGAATATCCAGAGACTTTACCCCATTCAGCAACAACACATAAGGGGGGGACCTGGCTGACTGCTGTGCTACCCATAACCCCAACACACAGGTTGATCCCCGCATCCCAACTGAGGAGGTTACCCAGAGTGTTGGAGACAGGGAGAAGGGAAATGGGATACCAACACAATATTCAGGCATACAATGTATGTAATTTGAATTATATATAAAACAAAAATATAAAACTAGTACTATCATGTGTCACCATCACAAGTGGGTTGCAATAGTAGCTCCATATATGGAATATAAAACTTCTCGATCTGAAAAACTCTGCCAGCATTCTGAAAGCCTCTGCATGTTGGCAAGTGTGTGAGGAAATAATTTTTCATTGGCTGTGATGTACTGCATGTTCCAGACAACTAGAAATCTGAAAAATGTACTGTTGTGAGCAGGACCGAATCATATGATATATTTTCCAGCTTCCAGTGTATGTATTAATGTTGTAATGCCCTGTATATTTGCCAATTTTGCTCTCTTCCTCTGATTAACATAACATTAATAAAACAGTGGAGAGCAGGATATTTGATATAACATTTGTAGATAGATGTTAGACAGATTGATGATGGGTAAATATAGATAGATTTCTCATAAATGCAAGCTGCTTTTGATTTTTCTTGATAGGGATGAAAGTAATATACTTTCTAAATGATCAGCTACATATCATATGTCTGAGACTATACTTAATTTTTTATGAATTATACCATATTAATACACTATTCATATTGAGAGCATTACTTGGTTGGGTTAAAGCAAACCACTGTTACCTTCCAGAAACTGTATGAGTAAAGAACAGGCATGTGGAGTACCATCTACTTTGTACCCATGGTATTAATACAAGCATTCACATCTGTTGGTTTTACTCTATGTAGCATGTTTATCAATATGCTTTTCAGAATAAAGAAATAGTTTCAGACTCTTACTTGGTCTGCTCCACTATGATGCCTCTAATCTTATAAGCTATTGAGGCAGTGCATGTGTTTATTCACCTGTAACATACACCTCTTCTTTATGTATTCAAGACTCAGAAAGCAACCCTTATACCTTTTGGGGCTTCTGTGATTTAGGTAGAATTTATTGTCTGGCTTCTACACTAGTTTAAATAAGTAAGTAATCATGATATATTTGGTTCCTTCTAATTAATGTCAAATATGAACATTTGCCTGATAGTCATTAAAATGTTTAGGCTTTTTCCATATCCTTGTTTAGAACTGAAGGAACTGGGGAAATCACAAGGTTGTCACAGTTTTCTGAGGATCCCTGTCTCACTAGAACACATATCTACTTCAATTAGTGGATTTAGCTATGCTAGCTCCATCAATCAGGAAATGTACAATGGGTCTAGACATCACAGAAATGAATAGCCTTTTCATATTCATTTGTTGTTGATATGAAAACTGAGAAATGCTCTGGTTTACTGTCCACCTGTCTTGTTCCAAGGACCAAAGTTTGTGTACTTGTTTTCATAGTCTCTGTGAACTAAGCTGGATAACCTCACTGTCACTCTTGCCTTGAAGCTCATTAGGATTAAAAGTTAAGCTCTGTCCCCCAAAACCATCACTATTTTTGCTTGACAAATTGCTGATGCTTTCAGGGAGACAACTTCCATAATAATACTTCCTATCAGGGCTACCATGAATCCTGTTCCACAGAGGTATCCTAGCACTGAAATTGTCCAGAAATGCTGATGCCCCCTCTATGGTGTATTTCTTAACAAGATGCTCTCCTAACTATACTGTGGAACAGAATTTTCTACCATACACTGTCTATTCAGGATACCATACCCAACGTTTTGATTCACTTGGTTTCTTCATTTCTTCATTTATTGTTTTGATCCTCACACTCCTTTATTTAGTTTGGACTAAGGTTTTGGCACAAGCTTCAAGTGCCAAACTTGCCATTTCTTAAAACATTGTTAAAAGGCCTCCTTGGTGTGTTATTTCTGTATCCAAAGAGAGTATCTCTATTTTGAAACATTCTCAACAATCTAATTATATATTTCTACAAAATTTAATTTTATATGCTTTTTACCATGTGGTGCTGCAACATGTTGACTCTACCCTTTGTTCATGGATTTTTTTTTTAGTTCACTACTGGTTACTGGAGTAGCCTGGGCTACTCTCTCCACTGATATCCCATTCGAGTGATCAACAGTGAAATTACATCAATTTTATTTTATCAGTAATAATGTATAAATACTTCACATATACTAGTAAACTTTTACACCTTTTTATCTATTGGATAAGTAATTCAGCTCATTAAACATGCTGTAAATTATGATTTATATAACTATTTTGTTGCACATGTATATACATGATAATTTGTGCAGATACACATGCCTGTGTTTATACACTTTGTGTGTGTGTGTGTGTGTGTGTGTGTGTGTGTGTGTGTGTGTGTGAAGACCAGAAGCTGGGTTTCTCATTAGCCTGGATCACACCAATTAGCCTAGAAGAGCTGACCAATCAGCACTTAGGATCTGTTTTTCTCAGTCTCTGAAGTGCTGGAAAATGTTTCTGGGACTCAAACATAGATACTCAGATTTGTGATGTAAGCACTTTATCAACTGAACTATCTCCTTATATAGGAACATTTATTTCCTTTTTATTTTAGCTGCTGACGTGGTTATTTGATGCACATGGACATTTCAATATCTGTAGTTGTTAGAAGAACAATGCTAGGAGTATTACGATTTGCTAGGTTGTTACAGTGGGTGAGGAGGTAAACTACGAACCCAGTGTCACCAGGGCCAATAGACAAGTAAGCACCATTCAGAGAAGAGCAGAAAATCATTTAAGGTTACGGGAAAAAAAGGCAATATTCACAGAAAGTACAGGGGAATGTAGTGTTGTTTGCAATAATGTGTGTGTGTGTGTGTGTGTGTGTGTGAGAGAGAGAGAGAGAGAGAGAGAGAGAGAGAGAGAGAGAGAGAGAGAGAGAGAGAGAGAGAGAGAGAGAAAGAGAGAGCTCATAAAAACAGCTCCTTATGGTGTGTAGGACCTCCTAGGCCAGCATATGCTTGATAATATCATCTTCACACATAGGTCCATGGGCCCATAAACATTACATGGAGTGCTTCAATATAAATTTCCTGGTCCTGACTTTATGGACCCGAAGTCCAGAAAACTGGGAGGTAATTCTGTGCATCCCTGAGTCGCATATAATTAAGCGTATTCAAGAATGTTTCCAGGATACTCCGGGAACAGTGATGTACTAGTTAGCTGACAGCATTTCCTGTACTGAGCACAGAGTTCTTGGGAACAAGAAGAAACATCAATCTGTTTTGGGTTCATCCCCCACAGCACCCACCATGTGTTCCAGAAACAAAGCACTTAAGCATCACATACTGATACAGACTTTGAGCCGCAGCTGTGTGCCTTTGCCCCAGGTCTCCTGGCAGAGCTCTTAACAGAAATACACATCTTCTCCACCACTGCCTATGTACTGGCTGCTCAGCCTTCTACACCGAAGTCTATGTTAGCTATGACATATTTCCTCTTCTCTCCATAAGGAAGTCAAAGCTAATGCTATCCAAGATTACCTTCATCAGAAAGTTTTGTGAGACTCCCTGCTATTATTGCATCAGCAAGGCCTTAGCTAGAGTCTCCATGGTTAAGAATGGTTTGATACCACAATGTCCCAGAAATGATATGGATCAGGTGTTACGATAGTTGTCCTTCTGAGAGTGGACCTTCAAAGAGCTTATCACGAAGGGCAGTCCAAGGATACCATTGTACAAGAAGTTTTGGAATACCTAAGCTTCTAAACAACAGTAGAATTTCTGGAGCCTAGCATTCTGAGACTAAGTGTGCTTTGCACTGGAATACATAAGGTGTGTTCCCAACAAATGGTCCATTGGTAAATATTAGTAGACTACTTGTAAAAGCCTGTTGATGCATGGGTCTGTGATTATAGAAAATTACAAGGAATATTGTAGCTGGGAGGTCAGTCTGTGTGTCACTAAGTCACTTATTCAAGAATGTTTCTAAGATATTTCAGAAACAGTGGCTGTACCCTGGTTAGCTGACGTTTCTTGTACTGAACACTGGTTATCAAGTCATCAGACATAAAATAACAGGAGAGAAAGAGAGTGGTCCTTATAGGCAGCTTAACAGTAAAAGGAATTGTCAGCCATTTTCAGCAATGAAATTCTAGCTCAAACTGATATTAATGGAATACAGCATGGTCACTGAGGATGAGCATAAATCAGCAATGTGACGCATTGCTTAGAGCCCTCAATTGTGAAAGAATTGTTAGTGAGGTTAGTCATGACAGGATTGTTGGTAATTAAAGGGTTATAAACTCAGCATATAATTCAATTATCACTCAGGACTACTTCTTAGATAAAGTTAACCGTTATTTATGTTATCATGCCTGATACCAGAGTCTCAAAGGAGAACAGAGTTTAGTTACTTTTCTTCTTGGTCTTACAGGGTCTTACAGGGTCTGCACTACCCACCTGTCTGACATTTCCCAAGCTGATGGCAACTATGGGCTTCCAACTTTTGGCAATGTGCATGTACAACTATGAGCCCATGGTGACATTCAGTAAGTCCTGGTAATAGTAGAAATCCATGGTGACAGAAGCCCAGTGTGTCAAGTACTGGGTCTTGCAGAATTTGCCAATAAATGTATCTATCTCATGACGTTTTTATTTGATATTGTTGGGAGACTACTACTGCTTCAATCTTATTTTCATTATAGATGATTAGATTTTTATAGCTTCTTTTCAAAGAACTGCTTGATTCATTTAATCTTTCATGTTTCTCTTTTAGTTCAATTCATTATTTTATCTAATATGCTTATTATTTCTAATGATTTGGGGTTTGGCTTATTTAAAAGAACTTAAATAAATTGTTGTGTTGTTTATTTGAATTCTTTCTGAATTTTCAATGTAGGCATTCATAGGCAAAGTTTTCTTTTGGAAGTGTAGTTCAATCCAAAGAGTTCAATAAGCAAGTAAGACATCTTTTCATTTATTTAGGAATTTATGTTTCCCACCCCAAATACTATAAAGCCTGACCCTGCATACTTCAGTGTATTCCAAACTTTTCTCTGGCTTCTCTTAATATTGCTTTCCATTATTTTAATATACATTTATTGTCCATAATGAGTTACATTATTTAGTGGGCAAACAATGAGTTGTTATCCCCAATTCCCTGATGTCCCCCTTCACCCATCCCCAATCAGCTGGATATCCTCTTCCATGGGTCTTATGGATCAGTCCTTGTGGCAGGGGACCATGGATAGCCTAGTACTCAGCCTGGTTCTCCTGGCCCAAGAGTGTTGTTACTGAGGGGGGCCATGCCTCTGGATAGTCTCCCCCACCATGGCTCTCACAATCTTTCTGCCACCTCTTCCACTCAGTTCCCTGAGTCGTGGTGGGTGAGTATTAAGGCTACTTTAATGTTGTGAGCTTAGGGTTCTCTGTGTCGAAAAATTTTGGTTTCTGTCACCTGGGTTTATCCTGTGTTGATTGAATGAGTGTGGCTGTGGGTCACTTGTTTGTCCCGTAATTCTCTGTGGGATTCTATATGGACCCTCAAAGATATGGCTGTGGTGGCTCATCTCTTGCCAGGATCTCAGCTATCTGCCTATGGTTGGATGGTAGGATTAGATGGGCCATAGCTCTCTCGCTGCATCAAGAAAAATGCAAAAACGTTCTAGATCAGAGAGTGGGATCAGTCTAGGTTAACAAATATACACAATTATGGATTACCAAGATTCTTATTTTTAGTAGCCTCCCCATCAATCACTCCCATAGTGTATCTTTTCTTGTGAGCCCAAGAGTATGGTATTTGGTGCCTATCACCCTGAATCCCCATTTCCAGTAAAGGGCTCCCCCTCCCTAAGTGGAATATTTGGCCAAATTTAAAAGCTGCCGATTGTCTCCCCTAGGCCCAGGCTCCTCCATTGCACTAGTGCTCCTTTCTTGGTTCCCTGCTATCTCCCAGTAGGAGGTATGGTCAGCCTATTCATGGCCACAGACTGTGTTTTATGCCAGTGGTCTCTGTTTACTCCAGCTGTCATTGATCAGCTTGCCCTGGCAGCTTGTGCAGTGCCTTCCAACAATACACTAATTACCACCTGGGGGCTGGTTACCATTCCAGACCTTGAAGGGTCTCTATATGCTGATCTGTATCATTCTGTGGTTTCTTCAGCAACAGAGTTTTGCCTCAGGACTGGGGAGGGCATTCAAGGGCTTTGACAGAATTCTGTCTTGTTGGAACCTCATGGGTCACTTTGGTCAACAGCACAGTGAGGCAATGAACCCGTGGTTGAAGCCAGGGGTTGTCAGACTGTTCTAATTATTCACAGGCTTAGACTCTCTCCCCTACTTGGCCCCTCTTATCAGTGGACACCCCTACTTTCTCAATAGGTTACAGTATGCTCATGAGGATTTTATGTTTTTGAACCTAATTTGGTTCAGCCTCATGCTTAAGGCATTCCTCTCCCCCCATCCCTTACCCCTCATTCATAACCTCTCACTTCTTTCTACTAGTCTGCTTAGAGTTTGTGGTTAGCCTGTTTAAGGACCACCAAAGAGGGAGAATATGTGGCATTTGATTCTCAGATCTTTTGAGTGCTCACTTAGTAAGATCTGCTCAAAGTCAGACCATTTTTCCCTAAATTTTGATATGTCATTTTTCCTTTCAGCTGAATAGAATTCCACCATGTAAATATACCACTGTTTCGCTGTCCATTCCTCCATGGATGGGCATTTGGGTTGATTCCAATTCTTGGCTATGAATTGAGCTGCTCTAAATAGAGTTGTACAAAATTTCTCCATCAAGGTGAGACATCTGGTGGGTAGGTGCCTAGTAGAGGGATAGCTGGGTCCATTGGTAGTTCTATGACAATTCTGTCTAAGATCCTCCACACTGCTTTACATAGCGGTTGAACCAGTTTGCCATCCCAACAGCAGTGAATGAGGAACTTTTCCCCCACATCCTAGCCAGCAATGATTTTTGTTGGTTTTCTTTATGAATGTCATTCTGACTGGAGTAAGGTGGTACCACATTGTGGATTTGATTTTCATTTCCCTGATGCTTAAGGATGCTGAGCACTTTCTCGGGTGTGAAAGGGCCATTTGTGTTTCCTCTTCTGTGAATTCTCTGTTGAGATCAGTGCCCCATTTTGTGAGGGGGTTGTTTGAGATTTTATTATATATATTTTTTGAATTCTCTGTAAGATCTGGAGATTAGGCCTTTGAATGAGTTATACTGGGTAAAGATCATCTCCAGTTTGATGGGGGTCCATTGGCTCTGAGTATGGTTTGTTTGTCTGTACAGAAGCTTTTGAGCCTGATCAGGTCCCACTGGTTAAGTGATTGTTGCATTTCCTGGGCTGATGGAGTTTTGCTCAGGAAATTTTTCCCTACTCCTATTTCATGTAGAGTTCCTCCTATTTTTTTTCTTCCAGGGTGTTCAGTGTTACAGGAGTTATATTGAGGTCTTTGATCCATTTGGAGTTGATTTTTGTGCATGGTGAAAGGAGTGGTTCTGTTTTCATTTTTTTTTACACGTTTATCCAATTCGTCCAACACCATTTGTTGAAGATGCTATCTTTGGCCCAGCATACATTGTTGGCCCCCTTGTCAAAGACCAAATAACTGTAGTTACTTCCATTTAAAGCTGGGTCTTCAATTCTGTCCCATTGATCTGTTTTTATGCCAATACCATGCTGTTTTAGTTACTATGGCTTTGTAGTACATTTGTAGCATGTTTTGAAGTCAGGCATGGTGATACATCCTGGCTTTTTTACTTAAAATAGTTTTGGCTATCTGAGGTCTATTGCCCTTCCAAATAAATTTAGAGATTATTTTTTATATGTCTGTGAAGAAAGAGGTTGGGATTTTTATTGGCATGTCATTGAATGTGTAAATCGCTTTTGGCAGCATTGCCATTTTTACTATATTGATTCTCCCTAACCATGAGCATGTAATATCTTTCCATCTTCTCATGTCCTCCTCTATTTCCTTCTTGAGTGTTTCCATATTTTCCTTACATAAGTCCTTCACAACCTTGGTTAGTGATATTCCAAGGTATTTGATTTTCTTTGAGGCTATAGAAAATGGGACAGTCTCTCTGATGTCTTTTTCTATCTGCTTGTCTTCTGCATATAGAAAAGCTACTGAATTTTGTGAGTTAATTTTGTATCCTGCCACATTGCTGAAGGAATTAATCACCTTCAAGAGGTTACTGATACTATTCTTTGGGTCTGATATATAATGTATCATGTCATCTGAAAAGAGGGATAGTTTAATTTCTTCCTTTCCGATTTGTATCCCTTTTATGCCCTGCTCCTGTCTTATTGCTTGGGCTAGAACTTCAAGCACTATGTTAAAGAGCAGTGGTGAGAGTGGACACCCCAGTCTTGTTCCAGAAAGGAGTGGGAACTCCTGGAGTAGTTCTCTATTGAGAACGATTTCTGCTTTAGGAGTTTTATAAATTGTCTTTATTAAGTTGAGGTATAGGCCATCTATGCCTATTCTTTCCAGAGCTTTGAAGATGAAGTGGTGTTGAATTTTGTCAAAGGCCTTCTCCACATCTATTGAGATAAGCATGTGGTTTTTGTGTTTGAGCCAATTAATGTGGTGGATTACATTTATCGCCTTGCATATGTTGAACCATCCCTGCATCTCTGGGATAAAGCCAACTTGGTCAGGGTGGATAATATTTTTGATGGAGCATTGTATCCAGTTTGCTAGGATTTTGTTCAGGATTTTTGCATCTAAGTTCATCAGAGATATGGGTCTGTAGTTCTCTTTTTTTGTTGTATCCTTCCCTGGTTTGGGGATTAGGGAATTGATAGCTTCATAGAAGGTGTTTGGAAGCCTTCCTCTTTTTCTATGCTTCTAAAAAGCTTCAGAAAGAGTGGTTTCAGCTCTATGATGAAGGCTTGGTAGAATTCAGGTGAGAAACCATCTGGTCCTGGGCTTTTCCTTTTGGGAAGGTTTTTGATTACATCTTCAATCTCTGTCGATGTGATAGGTTTATTTAGTGATTTTATCTGCTCTGGGTTAAGCTCTGGTAGTTGTTAGGTGTCCAAAAACTTATCCATTTCTTCCAGGTTCTTTAATTTTGTGGAGTAGAGATTTTGGAAGTATGACCTGATAATACTTCCAATGTCTTCAGGATCTGTTGTGGTCTCCCCCTTGTCCTTTCTGTTTTTGTTGATGTGGGCTTTCTCAGTTCTTCGTTTCATTAGATTGAGCAGGGGTTTGTCAATCTTATTAACTTTTTCAAAGAACCAACTCTATGATTTATCTATTATTTAATCGTTTTCTTGATTTCCAATTCATTAATCTCAGCTCTGATTTTAATTATTTCCTTTCATTTGAGCTCCTCGGGTTAGCTTTTTCCATCTGTTCCAATGATCTTAGGTGGGTGGTTAGATGATTTGTATCTTAATCATGTTCTGATGTTATTACTTGATGTTGTGGTTGTGATTGATTACTTATTTTTTAACATCTTTATTGTCAATAATTAGATGCAGTCTATGAGCAAATCTTGTGATGATACCTCCATCCCCCCGCCTCTCTCCCAAATATACTGTGGGCCCTCCTCAGTGGGCATAGTGGATCAGTCCGGTGGGTAGGGGTTTTATGAATTGCACAAGAGGTAGCCAGGTCCCCCACCATTTGTGTGTTGTTGTGTTTGTGGGCAATGTTTCTGGATATTCTCCTCCATTATGGCTCTTATAATTTTTCTGTTGCCTCTTTAGCTCAGTTCCCTGTGTCATGGTGGGTGAATTTTACATCTGCTTTTTTGTTAAGATCCTAAGTGTCTCTTGACTTCAGCTTTGAGTTGTGTTGGTATATGTTTCCATTGTCTTTTCATGGGTTATCTGACTTGCTGTGGTAGTATTTCTCTTGTTTATCTCGCCACTTTCTCATAGGTTTTTTTGGGGGCCCAATATAATAGGTGGTTCATCTCCTGACTTGATGTCAGCCATCATCCCATGTCTTATTGGTGGAATTTTCTTTATGATTATGTGAGCATGAAAATTTCTCAACATTATCCTCCACATCTGAGATTCTTGTGTTTGATCTTCTCTATTTGTTTTACTTTTCATTGAGCTTTAATGTGATGTGTTGACTGTATGATGTCTGAAATTCAATTATTTTCAGATTCTCTTATTTGGTGAATTTCTGGTCAATGAATTTAACTGACTTTTGAACTGTAACGGGGAAGTTTTGGCACAACCATATCTGGGTTTTTACCCCTGCATTTCCCCACCAAGTTCGTGTCCTCTAATAAAAAGAATTATTCACAGGACAGAAATATGCATTTATCGCACATTTATTCTAATTAAATCAGTTAAGTGAAGGGGAAATTGGATAGGAAAGCCACCGAGTCACCACATGGTATGTGAGGTTCATAAATTCATATTATTTAAGGGAACATGGGGAGTTACAGATTTCTCCATCTACCAGTATGGGGAGAAAACGTGGCAAGTTTTAACAGAATTCATACTGTTTAGCTAAATAAGCAGTAGAAGAAAAAGATAACAGAGGGCTCCCATCATAAGAAGGAGATGTTCATGTGGGAAGAATCTGGAGCTAACGGCTGGGGTGGGGTAGGCCTTACCTTTCTAAGGCCAGGAGATTCAGAGGTCCTTCTGCTAGCTTGCCATGTGAGGAAGAGAGGGTGGATTAACTGTTCAGTCAGTATTTCCTGCCCTAGGTGAGCAGAGAGACCATTGATTGGTTCATACCTGATCAGTAAGTTTTAGCACCTAAGTTTGGGCTCTGGCTAGAGATACCTCTCACTCAAGGGGCAGGTGCCTATGGTGCTGTCTGACCCATTACAGAAATTCATTTATCTTTGTATTTTTTCTCCTTTCTGAGGTCATTGATCAGTTTCAAAACTATGCTATTTTACATTCCTTGTCATTTCAATCATTTCTGTTTGTATGGATTTCAGTTATTGAAAAGCTATGGACATTTGAAGCATGTATATTGATCTTTTATATTTTACAAGTTTCTATGTAACATATATTGGATGGATCTCTCATTCTGCTTTGTAAGGAGGTCTTCTTCTAAAGGTGTCATTTCAAGTACTTGTCATAAAAAGAGAGGAAACCACAGAAGCTACAATAAAATGTCCAAAAAGTGCAAATATTTAAATTTAACAAAAGTAAACAAATAGAAAATTGTTGGCCATTCTACGTATATTATACTCCCAATGAAGACAGAAAAGAATTGGTAAGTATTTATATTAATACTTATATATGTATTTTAAAATAATAGGTATTTAAAAACTAAATATAAAATATCAATAATCCAGCAATAAAAAGGAGATGGGGTAAGAACAAAGGGATGCAGTGAGGTAGCAAAAGAAAAAAAAAGATCATAGAGTGATGTTGTGATGAATAATATAGAGGAAAAAAATTACCATCAGTAAAACACAACAATTTTAAAAAGAAATAAACTGTCAGATTGGAAGATTTTTATACTTCACTTCCCCCTAGGATTTACTTCTTCAAATTACTTAGAGTTTGGGTTGTGGAAGCTTTCTCTCTAAATCCAAAGACGTCAGACCTGAAAGGCTAATTTTGAGAATTAATGCAGGTAACAAAGGCAGTTAGACCAAAGGCACTGTCTTTTCACATCCTGTTTAACGTGGTATTGAAATGGCTGCCCACATCAGAAAAGGTCTTCTTTGTAGTTTTCAGGAAACACCTTCAAGGACACAACCAAGAGGAATGGTTCCTACTTGATTCCTGATCTGATCAAATTCATTGAATTTAACCACCATGTTGCACGAAGGGGACAAGGCGTTGGTGTCATAGAGAAGTGAAATGCATGGCTTCTGCTCATCTGGGTGGGAAGGTTTGACTGTGAGACCTCTCCTACCATGGTTCCCTCCAAGCCACCTGTGAGCAAGCTATAATGTCTTCATTAGGGAACTTCCTCAACTTTCCTTTACTGTTTTCCTTAAGACCTACTGAGTGTTCCCCTCATCCCGACTGTGCTGCCTTCCATTCAATGACCCAAGGCTAATATCTCCTGGACATTTTTCAAAACCGAAGCTCAATATGTTTCTTTCTCTTAACTCTCTACCGCAGGACACTGCAGTCACTCACTCATTTCCATGGCATCACCAGCATCGATTTCTAGCAACATTGTGAGTTATTGGGGAAAGTTCTGTGTGTCTGTAATCTACCATCATCCCTTTCTAGCCACATTATCACCTGTTTGGATACTTTTAAAAAAGATTTTATTTATTTATTTATTTATTTATTTATTTATTTATTTATTTATTTATTTATTAGAGAAAGGGGAGAAAGAGAGTGAATGGGCACATCAGGGCCTCCTGCCAATGCAAACGGATTCCAGTAGCTTGTGCCACTTTCTGTGCATCTGGATGCTGGGGAGTCAAGTCCAGACATTCAGGCCTTTAAAGCCTTTCGATATATTTAGCCTTTAACTTCTGAACCATCTCTGGAGATCTTGTCTATATTTTAAAGTATGTACCTCACTGGTTTCCTAGTTTCCAGTTTGATTTTTCTCCCATTACATCTTCTACATTGTTGCTAAAATGACACATCTTCTATGCCTGTTCCATTAATCTTGATTTGTAAAGTTAACTTAAAAAATTGAGATACCTAAATATTAATTTAGGTTTCAAAAGAGTTAAATATCATTTAAAGAATAGGAGTTGATTTTATTTGCAACAAAATTAAAGCATATTTAATTACATTTTGAAACTAAAGCTTTGTGTTACTTGAAAATAATTGCTCATCAAATTCACATGGTTTTCCTTTTATCATAACAAAGCAAGCTATGTAATGACCATAAAATCTAGTTTAAACATTAAAACAAAATTATTGAGCACAGTACTGATATCTGCTTGACCTCTTTTCTATACCATCCACTACTTTGTAATGCTATAACAATATACGATTCATATACCCATGCCAAGAATTGATGGGAAGGAAGTGAGGAAATGCTAGACATCTCAAGACTTCACTGTGTCTTATTCATCTTTAGTGGGAATACATTTTTCAGTTAGATAAATATATTTTTGGAAAGATGGTACTTTTTTTTTCTTTTCAGCATTAGAAAAAAAAATATTGCAAAGTGACAAGCATCGAAAAAAGCAAATAAACTTTGTTTTCAAAGTGGCAAGGTCCAAATTCCTATTAAACCTCTTGCTAACTAAATACAGTCGAGAATGGATTACATAATCTCTGTGAACTTCTTTTTCTAGTTTTCCAAATGGAGGTTACAGTGAGTGTCTACATCAGAGATTAATATATTTCTTTGAAGCAATTGATATAAAACATTTTGCCAGATTGCATGAGCATAGGCATTTTAGAGACCTAACATATAAGCTTGAAATAGCTTGAAAATCTAAAACTAAAATCCTGTTCCTGTGACATATTTTATCATATATCATTTTCAGCCATGTGTCAATAATCATTTGTCTACGGAAAACGTGGTAAGGAGATATTAAGTTGATACAGGTTAATCATTTAATTGTAAATCTTGCCTGTGTACACTTGCTCTTCTAGCAAGCATGAAGGAAGATACCTACCTTGGCAAATCTGCTCATTGACTAATCAGACTATTAAAATTTATGTTAATTTAAAACTTAATCTATTCTTCAGTAATTTCCAAACCATAAAACTCCTATTTTGTCTTGCCAATCAGAATAACATTCATGTGTATTTAGTGAAATTTCAAAAGTTCCTAATAGTAAAGAATTATAAATAAAACATTGATCAAAGAAAATTTAAAAGACATAGAAATATTGAAAATATGGAACAGCAGTGTTCATAATTTAGAAAAAAGCCATATCATTTAGATATAAATTTTATCCAGGAAAATCTACAGATTGAAGGAAGCTTTGCCAATATAGCCATGATGTCCTTAAAAGAATTAAAAATAAAAGTACTAAAATCCATAATGTATTTTTAAAACCTCACATAGCCAAATAGAAAACAGTAGGCATTACATTTTCAGATTTCAAAATATACATCGCAGTCAGCCGCACATCACTGGGATGAATCTTCAAATCAGGCACAGTTTTGGGGAGAAAAGTATTTATTCAAGCTACAGATCCAGGTAAAGTCTCATAAATGTGAAAGAGGCTGGCCCTCTTTCACAGGTCCAAGCAGAGAGAAAAACCCATCACCTATACCACACACAGAACAGCAAACAGGCAGGAGAGGCAAGGAGAGAATTCTTTCATCTTTATATAGCCCTAAGGTGGGGGTTCTGTAGTTCTATCCCAGACTTAATGGTTTCCTGGGTCTCTGGAATTTCCTTCCTGCACTGCCCACACAGGAAAGGATGTTTACTTCTAGCTCCTTTGAGCTTCCTCATATCCTGCCCCCTACTGAGAGGGTGCCCTCCTGTAAAAATCCTTAGAGACCCACCCAAGATAATTAAAAAGATCAAGTTGACAACAAAACCTAAGCATCATAATATACTACAAAATTGTAGTGAACAAAGTAACATAGTATGAAATTCAGGCAATTTGACCAAGGAAGTATAGTAGAATGCATTGAAGTAACCCATAAATCTATAACCAACAGGTTTACATAAAAGGTAAGAAGAATTTTTACTACTGGAAGACATTCTTTACAAAAATTACTGCTGGGGAAATTATGGATCCATATGAAAACTGTGAATTCAGGCAATAACAATACCATCAAAAACTGATTTATTCACATAAATGAATAAAGGCTTATTCACATAAATGAATAAAGGCATGACATGAGTCATGAAACTAAAAAAAAAAGAAAAAAAATACTGCAGAAATGCTTTAAGACAATGGCATGAATAAGGTATTTTTTAATACCTCAAAAGCATAGGATACAAAAGCAGTGACAGACAAATAATACTGCATCAAAGCATGAAGCCTCTGACAACCAGGGGAAACAGCAAACAGAGGGCAGGTACAGGCAACAGAATAGGAAAAAAAAATCCAATCTTAACTTGACCCAGTGTTGATATCCAAAGTGGAGAAAGAGGTGACTTGTAAACAATAGCTTAGTGCAGCTATAGTACTAAGCTATAGCAATGGTTATAGTAAACATTACAAAAATTTTGAAAACTTAAAACATATCACAATGGGATCTGGCAGTATGCAGAGGAAATCCAGCTAGCATGTGAGGCAGATATCTTCACCCCTGCTTTCAGTGCCACAGGATTCACAACAGCCAAGAAAACTCAAGAACATTAGTAACCATCACCAGATTGATGGATAAATGAAGAAGATATAGTATGCATTCATGTAAGAAAGTTATTAAAGATGAAAATGGTGTACTTTACACTTCAAGATCTAGAAACAAGGACTTTCAAAGTTTTCACCAAGAAGTAATGGGAAATGTATGAGGACATAAGTATATTTAGCTGATTGAAATCTTACATATATATTTGTATAGATTTATATGTATATACTCATATGTATATAAATGTATATAATTATATGTATGTATTTTCATATATATTTATATGAATATATATATATTCATATATATATTCATATGTATATATATATTTATATATCTATATATTTATATGTATATAGTGAGATATCACGTGATACCCCATTAATAGGTTAGGGTAAGGGTTTTTTTATGTACTTGTTAAAATACATTTAATTGAAATTAGTATATATATTGTGTTTCCTGGTGTTTCAAAGTTCTGGAGGTATCTACTTTAATAATTATCTGTAGAGAATCTCTGCAGAATATTTTAGGCCCTGCCCCTAGCAGTACTTCCAAAGACTGGTGGAGCCAGCCAATGCCCTCGTGGGGAAATTCTCACTGTGAACATTCATAGCAAGTGTGCTTTGCTTTTTCATATAAGCTTACAATCAAAATAGTAACTAGAAAGCAAAGTAGAACATGATTTGATAGTATGATTTCTTTTAGCAGAAGTATCAGTCCCCAAAGGTATAAACATAAAAGTGAATAAAAAGAGATACTTTTGTAAACATAGCTCCTAATGAAGAAGCTAGAAATGAATTTAAATGTCTTCTGCCTGATTCCTACAATTTCAGTTTGGCATTATATTATACATCAGTGTACTCAAAAGTCCAATTTCAAAGCATGGTTTAATATGATGAAACTCAAATGACATGGATTGCAAAAAAAGTTTCCCTTTAGACTAGACCTTCAGTATGAGTGTTAGCCAAAATATAGCTCTTTAGACTTCATATGCTGTCTATGTAAAATGCCTTATTGAAACTAAATGGCACACTGATTGGCAGTCATAGGGCTGCGTCATTTAACTCCACATTGCATCCCAGTATTCAGTGCCCTTAGACTCATCCTGCAGGGGAGCCAATGGTCTCAATGTCTTTGTTTTCCAGTGAGGACTTAGCATATTTTTCATAAACTTAGGGTGGAAATTTCTGTCATTTTTAATTGAGTAACCTAAAATCCATTTCAGCAAGATTGTGCAAACAGTACAGTATGCTCCTGCTCTTTCCACAGCTGAAGTTGAGTGAAGGCAGTGAGGTAGTAAGGCATCCAAGACCATATAAACACAGCAGAGGAAAAAATGATGCCACTCACATTTAAGAAGTCTAGATGTTGTTCCCAAGGCAAATATCCTCTGCAGAGCATAACGCGAGGAAACAAACTTGGCTGATGTCAACAAGATAATACTGACAATATGCTACCCGAAGAGGACAGATAACATCACTTTTGTGTTAACTGCAGATATCAAAGCCAAGGCCAGTGAGGAAGCTCTATGACATTGATGAAACCAGGCTGAGCCTGTCAGGATGAACAGAAGCCATGTTGAATTTTGCATACTTTGTGAATTGCCAACAAAATTTGGTAATCTTAATTGAATCTACCAGGGAAATTTAATGTGCATTTTAATCCGTAAAGACCTTCATATTTAAGGTTATAATCATTGATTATTACATAAATAGATGTGTAACTTCCGAAGCTTCATAATAAGAGCACACTCTACACAGGAGAAAACATGAATTTCAAAGTTCTACCAAGGATATCATGACTATGTTCAAGATGTTATGATTAGTTTCAGAGTTTTTCAAATGAAATTATAATAGAAATAAGAATAGAATGCACAAATGGAAGAGCAATCCTCTCTCTCTCCTGTAGAGGGCAGGGCTAATGCTGAAAAGAATGTGCTCTCAGTATATGAGAGTAACAGAAAGCAGCAGGGCCCAGTTCCAGTTAAGGGTTCCTTGTCACTAAACTGATCTCAACACATGGCTGTTTGAAAGAGATCATCAAGTCAAGAAATGCTCATCTGTGTAATACTGGCACTAAAATGAGGAGGGTAACCAATGGCTTACCGATTTTCTAAGAGATCCTTAACATTTTTCTCTCCCTCCATTGAAGTAAAATAATAAACAGTGAAGCTCTATAAAATATTAGACCTTTATAATCTCACCTATTATTTTACTGTAAAAATATATCCCCTATAGTTCCATATTTATTTTACTTAAATACAATTTTAGGGGCTAGAGATAGCTCAGTAATTAAAGGTGTTTGCTTGCAAAGTCTGATATTCAGGTTTGATTTCCCAGTACTCACATAAAGCCAGATAGACAAAGTGGCTGATGCATCTGGAGGTTGTTTGCAGTGGAGAGAGACCCAAGTGCTCTCTTACTCTGACTCTCTCTTATCTATTTCTCTCTACTTGCAAATGAATAAATGAATGAAATATTAAAACAATACAAGTTTAAAGTTTCTGGGCTTATACTCTGGAGGCATTTTGCATATACTAAATTATAATGTAGGCTTCCCCCATTAAGAAGTTGATGAAGACTGTGTTTGCTACCTTTGTTATTTCTCTAGGTCTCATTGTTTGACTTTCACTTAACTACTAACACTTTTTAGTTTATTATGTAAATTAATGTCAGATATACAAACATTAGTGACCAACAATTTCATCATGAATTTTAAATTCATTCTTCAACTATTGCTCAACAGACAGGAGGAAAAAAATCAATTACCTCAGTACTTTTAAATAATGCTGTCATCCACTTTGGCATAATTTATGCTTTAGAACATAAGTGTAGAATACAAGTTCATGTGGTGTATTTATAATAATAGATAATGTTTTAGGTTATAACACAACGAATTTTTCTAGACATTTAAAATGATTTATATTATACAAAGTATGAGCTCAGACAAGGATACAATTGAATTAGAATGATAACCATAATATCTCTGCCTCTTAGAAAGATCACACATATAAGAAACGTATATGGGGCTGGAGAACTGGCTCAGCAATTAAAGGCACTTGTTTGCAAACCCTAATGGTCTAGGTTTGATTCCCCCTGGACCCACGTAAAACCAGATGCAAAAAGTAATGCATGCACCTGGAGTGTTTACAGTGAGTGGCAGGAGGCCATACTCTGGCTGGCCCATACTATCATTCTCTCTCTCTCTCTCTCTCTCTCTCTCTCTCTCTCTCTCTCTCTCTCTCTCTCTCTCTCTCTCTCTCTCTCCATCTTTATTTTTGTCTTCCTCTGTTCAAATAAGCATCTAAGCATATTTTAATAGAAAAGCATATGTAACCAGAAATCAAGCAACATGCTTCTAAGTTCCTCTTTCAACAATGACTAAATATGAAGGGAAAGTGGGAAACATATCAAACAACATATTAATGGAAATGCAAGAGGTGTGCCTCTGTTGAGAAGCTTGCAGCAGAGAGCAGATGTCTCTGTATGGACTGTCTCTCTCTCTCTCTCTCTCTCTCTCTCTCTCTCTCTCTCTCTCTCTCTCTCTCTCTCTCTCTCTCTCTCTCTCTCTCTCTCCCTATAGTTAAAGCCATGGTAAATCTTTCTTAATAAATGCCAACTTTGCTTCAGAGACTGAAAAGAAACCACAGTAAAAAAATCTTTGGGCACAGCTAATCCTGTAGTCAACAGAAGCAGATATGCTCAGCCGAGGGGAGAAAGGAAGCCTGTCTTTTCTTTGGCATCTGGGTGCCTCCAGGTGTGACTGAGGTACAAGCTCTTCCAAACAATCACAGACGTTTATACTACCTGGTTTTCTAGTTCTCTAAGCTCCTCTGTTTGCTAACAGTTACCCCATCATTTGTAGAAGTGGATGTGAATTGTTAACCTTTAAGTATCTGGAAATATAACTCTACTTGAAGTATTAACATCAATAATATAAAACTAGTAGGGTGAGCAAGTGTTTTAAACACATGAATGTTATTACAGTTCACAAGTAACATGCTAAAAGTACATTTGGATTTTCTTTTTCTTCTTTTGAGAGATAGATACTGCTGTTCATAGAGGTTTCTATTACTTCTCTTTGAATTTTTCTTCAGATAATCATAAGTAATGCTTGGTTTCTGTACCAAATATTATATTCCAGCATAATATTAAACTAGAGATTATGGAATTTAAATTTAAATTTTGATTCAGTTTACTATAATGGTGGCCTATGTTATGTTACTGTATTAGACAGATGTTTTATTTTTGTTTGATAAGAATGTATGCTTTCCAATCATAGTTATTGCAATTAACAATAGAAACCTAAATTTAAGCATGGATTGGAAAGTAATTTAGTTTCCAGGTGAATCAATATAATGGTAAATATAAAGCCCTCCGAAGTCAATTTTTAATAACAACAATACCTTCAAATGAAAGTTTAAAAGACTTTCATGCCCAGATGCATTCTAGCTTCTTAATACAAATTAAAATTTTGTAAAAATGTGCGTTGTGGGTAGCTAACTTTTTTACAATTCTAATTACCAAAAAGGAGCAGAGTCTACATATATTAAGGTACTATGAGAAATTCAATAATTACCTTAATTTTATGAATTATTATTCAATAATAAATATATTTAGTACTTAAAATGTCAAATGTATGTCATTTTGTGCTAGAATCTTATCAGTGTTTGAATAGATGTATACAGAAGGTTTGGAATTTCATCAGAAGTGTTTAGGCAAAATTTCCAAGATTTTACTTTACCGTGGCTTTTTTTTTTTTTGCTTCTCAGGTAGGATTTAAACACATGATTATCAACCCCAAAGGCTGAGTATTGTCCTTACATTGTTTATTTCTTGTTTATTGCAACAAAGTACAGTTTATTGCATATTCTAATTGTCATTTTATAATAATCTGTTCTTATATTTATAGGCATTTAGAAGATTATTTTTTGAGATATGCTCTCTTATAGCCCAGGTTAGCCATGCATGAGCTATGCACACAGGCTGGTTTTGGACTACTAATCCTACTGCAACCCACTTCTGGGTGCTGAGATTACAGGCAGGCATCACCACGTCTGGCATTTTTCTTATATTTGTCATTTATATGAAGTGTGAAGACCTGAGTTTGGACCCTAAACTCATGTAAACCTTGATGCAGTAGTGCACCTCTGTAATCTCAATGTGCCTACCATGAGATGGGTGAGAGTCTGGAGAGGGAATGCTCACAGATAAGCTACCACAGTGTATGCAATGTGAACAAGAGATCCCCGCCAAATAAAGGGGAAGACAAGGACTGACATACAATATACTTTTTCCCCCACATACACTGTGAAAAATAAAAAAACGTTAAAAATTGATAAATCATGATTTTGCTCTTTCATTATATTCAAAGAAACTATGAAGGTAATTATTACTGAGTAAATATCAGGGAAATAATAGCAAATATTTTCTTAAGATTCTCTTATAAGAAAAACAATTAAACTATTAGGGAAAATAGCTTCCTAAAAGACATTGTGGAGGCAACTAGGCTTTCTTAAAAATATGACTAAACAGTCATATTTGCACCATAGATTCACGTCAGCAGTCATTTTAGACCTTTTAAAGGGAAGGTTATTTTTGTGTAAGAGAAATCTAACTTGAATTTCCTCTTGTGTCTTGAGAGATGAGCATCTTCTGAGGTTATTTTTCTTCTCCTTCTGATGAACTTATTCTGATGAACTTAATCTATAATTTATTTTGTAACAACAGTCAATGTAAATCAACACAAAGTATAAAAATATTGCAAATATTATATCATATTTATCAGTTTTGAAAATATTTTCCATTTCATCACTTTGTATTTAGCAATATTTCTTTCCATAAACCTGGAAACCCTAAGCCTGCTACCTCATTTACTATTAGAAATTATTAGCAGAGTCAGCAGATAGTTGGAACAAATAGGGTGGCTGTCATATGTTTAGCCATATGTTAATTAGTGATTAAACTGATTACTTAGTTGCTTGAAATTAATTCTTAGTCTCATATTTTTACCTATTTCTATATGGCTAAATGCACAATTTGGTATTTCTAAAATATTTCTGGAATAAAATCTGGTAAATAAATGACATGGGCATTTGAAAAAATCATTAGATTATTGAAAATTTACACATATGAGTTTCTAAGAGAAAATTATATATAATATTTGTTGTAAATTGTGTTTTCATGTGAGGGCTGCCTGTTTGTGTGAGGGTTAGCCTGTGTGATCACCTGGGTATGGAAGACTACATCAAGTAAAATGATTGTTCAAATGCTGAAGATTTTTTTTTTTTTGAGATAGAATCTCTCTATACAGCTTCCTAGCAAGTCCCAAGGATTCCCTGGAGAAATCTGAAAGCCTTTGAATGCTGAGATTTCAAGTTTATACTAGCATGCCATTTTGTTTAAATGGGAGGTTAGGGGTTTTTTTTGGGGGGGACATCATATTTTAAAGGAAAGTATTTTACCAGCTGTCAATGTCTTCCGTCCACTGTTAAGGCTTTTGGATATCACAGTATATCAAAGTCATAGAGACCTAGGATTAAACTATGGTTTTGAGCTCCTGATAATTTCATTTTGCTGACAATCCACTCTATACTAATATTACCTCTAGTACATAAACTGAATAATAAAGAGTCAAGATTGTGAAATGTTTAATTTTCAATAAATTTACAGTGAAATATCTTTACTATTATTGCAATATTTAAAAGTATGCAGATTGCATTGAAAATACAAATTTATATTTAGGAAATTTTTCAGAATAAAATATATCTTAAGTAATATAATATGCAATTTGGATACAAAATAAAATGCAATTAGAGTAATCCCAAGCACAGAGAAATAGAAGAAGAAAAGTAGAAAGATGAATTTAGGTTTCATTAAGGACAAAAGGTAATGAAAAAGATAAAGAGGAGAAAATTTCTTTGTTAAGCCCAACTGGATATTACTATGTATATTTGTACATGTCTGTAATCCCAGCTCTAGGGTGGTGGATTCAGGAGGATTAGTCATTTTAAAAGGTCATCACCATCTTTACAGTGAGTTTGAGAGCAAGTTGAACTACATGAGACCCTGTCTCAAAAAAAGGCAAAATTTATCTACAGGGCTTTATAAATATTGTTCTATGGAGTAAGTAGTGTCATTCACTTTGCATTAGTTTTCTTGTATTAACTGTACTTTGGATAATATAAACTTGTCTAGTTTTCTGTGACATATTCTCATTGCCTTTCTCATCTATTTAGTATCTATCTATCATATATTTTTCTATCAACTATCTATCTGCATATCTCCATACAATGTTATTTGACTACCATTTTTAATGCTACAATCCAGGTTTTTCTAGAACATATCATGTAACCCAGTAAGGCCTGACTCATGGCAATCTTCGTGCTTCAGCCTCTCACGTGGTGGGATTTCAGGTCTGACTCACCATGTCTAGCCTGGCTTGGCTATATTTAAATAAAATGAAAACGGACTGGGACCATGCAAAATCAATGTGAAATAACTTATTACATAGAAGGCTCATTCCTCACTGTCTTTGCTCATTTACAAATGTTTGTTGGATATCTGCTATATGTTAGACATTGTTCTATGTACTGAAAGCGAGCAACCAGATCTTCTCTCATTTTCCTGACATTATGAATGTGGTGAATGACAGCCAAGACAATTACAGATTCTGACAGCTTTTATGGAATAAGTAAAACTAACTCACAAAATACCAAAAGGTCTCATGGTGTTATGGGATGACATTCCAGAACATTCTATATTTCTTAATCTCTTGCATAAAAAGAGGGCATATAATAGATTCTTTTGAATGTACAGGTGGGTGAATGACTCTTTCTCCACTGAGGACTAGCCTCTTCATAGTTATTAGTTAGCTACAGTACCTCCAGACTTGCATTGACACAAGATACCTGTGAGGAAAGAATAATCTTGTTAATATAATTCAGCATATTATATATATAGTATATTTTTAATCTAAATAAATGTTATGACAGCATATCTCAGTCAGTGGTAGGTCACATGCTCAGTATGCATGTGGCTAAACTCTGATGCTCATTAACAAAAGCAAAATATAAGTATTCAAGGAGATGAGTATGTTTACTCTGATTCGAAAATTGTGCAAACTTTGTATTGAATAGCTCACATAGAACGTTTACATATCAATTAATAATAAGAATATAAAGGGGTCACGATGAAGCTCTGAAAACAAGAGAACCTTGTAATTGCATGTGAGGTATTGCTTTGCTCATCAGGATGGGACCTACATGGAGACCCTGGACCCATAGAAACTCACACAATAAAGATGCGTTAATAGACATCAGATTTGGTAAGAAGGCATGATGTTAATTTTGACATACCATTTCATTGGATTGCAAAGCACCAATGGTTTTAATAAGCATTCCTTATGGTGTATCTTTGAGAATGTTTCCAGAGAGTTTTAACTGAGGAATTAAACCCACTCTGAACATGAGTGGCGTCATTTGTTAGGCGAGTATCCTGGACTGAATACAAAGGGAGGAAGAAAAGAAGCCATCTGAGCATTAGCGTTTACCTTTCTGTTTCCTAATTGATGGTATAGACCAAGCCACCCCAACCTCTCTTACTTCCAACCATGACAGAGGACATTCATGGGTGCTGATAGTAAAAATGAACCTTTCTTCCCTTTAAATTGCTCGTTAACAGGTATTTGGTGCCACTGGAAACAAACCCAACCATTTCAGTTGATTACAAATTTATTTTGTGACTTTGGCTTCACTGAAAATCACATGACCTTGAAAAGCTCATTTAAACATTATGCGCTTGTACCTTTATAATGTTTAAAAGTTAAATATTAAAGCCAACATTTAATATATGTTAGAATTATTGATATTTTTTCACATTTTATTAGTTTTCCACATAGCAATATAGTTCTCAAATCTGATTTGTAGAACGTGCACATGGCCAATATCAAGAATGATATATTTGAGAGTCTGGTCCATTTCCATGAATCTGGAACACCACCACCAGATGGCTCATGGTTCAGCACTTGATCCACACATTCAGTTTTGGGAGATGAAGGAAACTCTGTTGTGAGCCTAGGGAAAGGGCTCAGAAGGTTGTCCTTGCTGTGGATCAGGTCTAGCTCTCTGCATCCTATCTCTCACCAGGAGGTAAGGAGTCATAGCTTCATGCTACTGCTAGAACACTCTGCCATCCCTTCCCCATCAGAAGCCTTTTCTCTTCTTGGTTTCTGTAATGAATTTGAATACAAGAATGAGAAAAGTGACACAGTTCATGAGAACTGTTTTTGTTTTAGGGGTTTTTTTCTCAGTAATTTTTTCAGGTTTGTTTTTTTGTTTTTTTTTTTTTACAAATGCTTCTTGTCAAAAGTAAACTGTATAACAAAACCCAGAGACATTAAAAATTGTCTGGGAATCTGGGTTATCACACAGAGTCAAGCTTAGTGTCTACTTTGGAAGCTCCTTTGCTGAAACATGAGATCATTAGTGAAGCTACAGTTAAAAAGGAAATTTTTAAGCAGTCAAAATCTGTGCTTTCTTCTCATTGCCTTTATTGATTTGTTACATAAAATACTTTAAACTATTATTTCCTTAGACTTTTGTTTTTTAACAATGTAATGAGAAAAACTGATTTATCATATTAAATGCACTTTCCTACTTTTAAAATACATAATGGTAGTGTGCAGTTTTGTTTTGTTTTCTTTTTTTTGAAGGATGAGAACCCAGATCTTATTTCATAGTGATTCAATTATTATTTTCCACATTTTTGTTTAAGAATCCATAACATACTATATGTTTAGTAGTTTGAATGGTTGTGCCCCAATAGATTCAGGAGTTGGTTAGATTGTAAATTGAAGGAAGGGCCACCATGGGCAGATCCTAGAGAGTCCAACCCTAAGGTGTTTCTGGGGTGGATCTGTAAATGCACATATATATATATATATATATATATATGATTAAAAAAATATGAGAGCTGCTTTGAGTTCTGTGGTTTGGCTGCTGAGTGTGGTTACTTTTGAAGATGCTATTGGTGTTTTTATTTTTCTTTCTCTGCATGGATCTGCAAGATTCAAATAAATCTCTTCTCCCTCCCATAAACTGTGCCTGGTTTGGCGGTTCATCCCAGCAGCATGAGGTGACTAAAACAATATGTAATTTTTGAAAACAGAGAAAGATTTTTATGTATGTTATTTATAATTGAATCAACTCAACAAATGTTATTAAAATAACTTATATCAGGTATGTTGAACCAATCAAGAGATATTATGGGATATTCCTTTCAATTTGCACAATTAGTTTTTAAGTAGGTTAATACTATAATGAAATTTTCCTGTAATAATATTTTTAAGGAAAACATTCTCCAATATATAAGTCAACTCACTTATCCTACATATCTTTTTTCATGCTTAACTATTAAGTAATTTACAGCCATAAGTATATGTTTACATGTGCTTCTGTTCTAATTAGTTCATGCTCTTGTATTTAATCAAGATAGAATCTTTATTTTTCTAGTATTAAGGTGTTTCCTCAGCTATCAGTATGGATGCATAGATATTTACATGTATAGCTTGGTCACATAGTCTAAATTAACACAAATGGTTTCTACTTTCCATCAATAGAGATACAATAAGAATTATAGTTGTGCTCACAGGTACCTTTTGCCAAACTAGGCATGTCAAAAATTTGTCTTCTTTTTGCTAACTGAGCAGCAGTTGTGTGTGTATTTTAAGACAGTGACTACACTCAAGTCCATCTCAGTCTTGTTCTATTAGTGGTTATTTTCTCTATCAATAAAACTTGAATCTTTTTATGTTGCTTGATCTCCCACAGATGAAAGATTGGAAAAGAAGATGCTAGGAAATTTAATTTATAAGAATACGGTGATATAAGTATGGTTTGGAGATGAATAGTAGAGAAACTATTGAATAATCCTGAAAAATAAAATGATATATACCATTTAAAACTGTGGCACTAAAGTGAATTATGTGTATTTTGGTTAATTCTACTTTAAATTTGATCACAGAATCAGAGAGTGAGATTCAAAACAGCAAATATATCAATATCTCTTGCACTCATTTAACTGCTCTAAGTGAGGGGTGAGGCCTGGAATATTGAAGGGGATGTGAGCATCCAACATCAATGCATTCTTATCCTGCTTTGTTGTCCCCTAGCCATGAATCAGAGAGATCCATTTTGGTAATGGTGATGGAGAACTCACTAGACATTTAACAATTTCTAGGACAGGAAAGGATATTTCATGTAACATCAAATGGCCTTTTAGGTTTCACATTTGAAGTAGGACCAAGACATTTACAACAAAAAAAAAAAAGAAAGAAAATGTCATGGACTTTGTGAATATTTCCTTTACCCTGCGAATTGAATGGAAACCTACAAGTGAATGCATTATGGTCAGCATCATTTAACAGAGGGATGCCTTACAGATCGCTGTCCATACAGACACATCAAAGTTACCTATTTCCTATTTCCTCCTATTTCCTCTTCCCTCCAAATAGCTGTGCTCCTTACACAGGACATTCATATAAATGGTAGGTTAAGCACAATATTTTCCCTTAAGAATTTAAATTTAAAAAGTCACATTTTCATCTTTATCTGACATCAATAACTTATAGACTGGGAAGTAAAAAAAACAATTGATTTTTAGAAAAATCTTATTACATAAGAGAAATGTTTTGTGCTCTGACACTTATTAATATTCCAGTGTGAGAGGGAGATTAGCTTATGTGGGTAGGATTTACCTGTGTGGAGAAGAATACTTCATGGCTTAACCAATTCCCACCACCTCCAAGATTCAGCAAATGTTTATATAATGTGCTAGGGATCTAAAAATATCCAGTTATCCTTTCCTTCTATGACTAGTGAGATGTAGTTTGATGCTCCTTTGTACTGAGCAATGAACAACTACAATCACCCAGGCTTCAGGAACAAAAGAAGGATTCCAGGTCCTTCTGTTTGTGCAGAGTAATCCATGTTACCTTTTTAGGAACTCTTGCATCAGCATAATGTACATGATCATTATATTAAACCACTGCATTCGACTTTTCAAAAGCATTGTTACTAATAAATGAAAGAACTGCTAAGAATATGGCATGGCTCCAGGTTCTTGACATTTACTGGCATATAGTGAGAGAAAAATTACCACCCTTTACTGTAGTTTACCTTGTAAAAGATCACATTTGTAGTAAAAATCCTGAGTGTAAGGAAGAGATTGGAGAAGAGAAGAGGTGAAAAGCATAAGTAAATATTGAAAGGTTAGGGGATAATCACTGCTCCCCACCCACACCAAAAGAAATCCCATGTCAAAATTGTAGAATTTGTAGATACTTGAGTTCAAATGTGGAAAGGGTTATGGCAGATGTGGGTAAATTAGTATCTTGAGAGGTAGAGATTATCCACTTTCAGATGGTTTCAATATACTCATGAGGGGATCATTCTTAGAGAAGGGGTGAGAGTCAGCTAAGGAGATGTGCCAAAGGAACAAAATCTAGGACATACTGTCACCCCCGGGGCATGGAGGAAAATGTGGCCTTAAGACTGAGGACTGCAAGGACAACACATTCATTTTTCTTTCAAGACATTCCATTTGAGGCTAGTTGTGGTGAAAATAGGAATCTGATTCAACTTCCAAAAACACTGTGATGCAAAATCAAATAACTCATTCTTCCTCATCAGATTTGACCTCTCCAAAGAAGGATGTAAAACTCCAGTAGATGTGTGAAAAACTACATGGAAGACCTGTGGAAAAATGATCAACAATTCTCTTTCACACTCTTGAAAGTGTGTTCTAAAGGAAAATTACTGAGCACAGTCCAAGGGGCACCAAAGACACTTGTCAGTCCATATGTATACCTTGAACTTCTTCCTTCTACACTATTAGTAAACTGATTTTGGTCAAGAAGGAGTTGGACTAACATCAATTCCATTTTAGGTTCCAGAAATAATTATAGTAACCAAATTAATAGAAATTTAGAGGGTCTTGCTATTATAACTCACACACGAGATTATTAAAAAATATACAAAATACTAAATTTTATTTCATTCCTTTTTTTGGGTGTTAAAATATTTTGTGGTAGGTTCTCCTTATTTAACTCAAGTTGACCTTGAATTTAAGATTCTCCTTCCTCAACCTATTGAGTATTGACATTTTGTATAATCTATATTTCTAATCTTGGTTGAGGGATACACAGTATTTGAGTGATAAATCAGAATTTTGTCATTTATTATGAACCCCTTTGTTCAAAATTGCTTATTTTATTTTGAAATAAATTTGATCTTAACTTAAGCTGTTTTAAAAAGATATCATAGTCTGAACGAGTTAAAGATTGAAAAGAGGGCTAGAGAAATGTCTCAGCAGTTAAATATGCTAGCTTGCAAAGCCTGATATCCTGACTTTGGTTTCCTCCTACCACTGTAAAGTCAGATACACAAAGTGCCATAGGGCACATACATCTAGAGTTCCTTTGCAGTGGCAAGAGACTCCAGCATGTCCACTTTCATTGTCTTTCTCTGTCTCTTCTCTCTTTCCCTTCCTCCCTCCCTTCTCTTGCAAAGAAATAAAATATATTTTTTAAAAGTGGAATCTGGCTTATAACACCCATAAGCCCGCCCCCAACAACAAAGATCTAGTGAGGTTGTAAAATCCAATCTGCCATCAGAGGATCAATTACCCAGAACACATTAATTTGTTTGTGGGGGACACCTGGATCAAACCATGACACATGCCCTCCTTGCCAAAGCTCTGCTCACCCTCTTATTTCTATTTTCTACCTTCTGTGGAAGAAGTGATTGATGCCCAGCCTCTGCTCATGCCATGTTTTCCCAAGCCATAATGAAGCTTCTCCTCAAGATCATAAGCCAAAGTAAACTTTTCCCTCCCATTAGCTAATTTTCACTGAATATTGTCCCAATAAAGTCCCAGCATAGCTACAAGATTAACCTATGGCTGAAAAGGTCATAGAGCCAAAGCTGTTCCTCTGGTTTGAGTAAATGGGTATATTGAATTTCCTCTAGTATGGTTGAACATATGGCTCAAGGTTAAAGGTATTTGCTTGCAATACCTTCCAGCTTGGGTTCAATTCCTTAGAACCCACATAAATCCAGATGATGAAAGTGACCCATGTATAAAGCAATCATTGGCAGCAGGAAAGAATCCCAGGTGTGTACATACACACACACACACACTCATAAATAAATAAATAAATAAATAAATAAATAAATAAATAAATATTTTGAAAATATCCAAAATTTTTACTATCCTTATTTCGGTTACACCCTCAAAACCTCCGGGGACACAGCAGAAAGAAGTTGGTGCAATAATACGCAAGAGTCAGAGGATGATGAGCAATACTTTGGGATGCTCTCCCCTGGACAAGAAGTGACTCTTGTATTCATGACCTCATAGTAGTCATCACCTCCATAATACCTGCACAATATTATACCCATCACCACTCTATCATAAATGAATGAGCCTTTCCTCCTCAAGCAAAAACAAAAGGCATCAAAATACAAGGACTATGGACCAGAACAAGAGGTTCAGTGGAATGGGAATTGGAGAGCAGGGAGAAAACAAGGTAAGGTGAGAATATAACAATAACATTATAATATGCTCATGTATGAAAGTTGACAAGAAACTTCAGGCTTGGTGGCACAATCTTTTAATCCCAGCACTCAGGAAGCAGAGATAGGAAGATTGATATGTGTTCAAGGCCAGCCTGAGACTACATAGTGAATTCCAGGTCAGCCTGGGCTAGAGCAAGACCCTAACTCAAAACCCCACCACCAAAAAATATTCTTGATCAAAAGTTAAAAAAAAGAAAAAATAATTACAAAGCTGGCTATAGGAGTATAAGGCTATAAGACTGCTGGTGACTCTGAAGCCACTCCCTGGTCATCAATGTCATTGTCACTTGTCTAGCCTACTCTGTGCAACCACCCACACCTGCCCTCCCAAGACACTGATCAAAGAAAAGAGTTATTTGGAAGAAGCGGTCATTGGATTCTAATTTTGCAACAGCAGAGTGGGAGTAGACAATACACAGAAGAGAAACTTCTTAGGCTACCTCCCAAAGCCTTCCAAACAGTGTGTTTATGTATCAAGCACAGAAGACTATGACATGCCTTCAAAATGAACTATGAGACTCCAATTTTAACTGAGATAGGGTTTTTGTCTCCCTTCAGAATGGAGAACTTCTGGTTTAGGAGGGCACATCCAGACTCTACTGAGGCTTATCTTTCCTGGAGTGGAATCTTCTACACACATTTTACTAGCCTGATTGACATGATGGAGCAAACACCCTTGATGTGGAGGACTGAGGCATCCCCAACAATGTCACTGCAGGCTTCATTGGAGCTGGGGTGTAGCTTCTTCAATGTAGAGTCTCATGATGGTCCCCGGCTGGTCCTTAACAAGGCCTGATCAAGTGAAACCTCCTCTTTAAGACAGCTTGGGACAAGGGAAAGACTGTCAGCTGTCAATCAAAAGGTTATATTGGTCCTGCTCTTGGCAGTGGACCTTATTTGAAGTAAATAGTAGAGGGTGCTTACAATGAAGACCTCCTCTTATCAACATCCCTGTTTTTATTTACATGGCTTAATTGCTACCAAATATCCTCTTGGAGACTTTGCTTCTTCTGACCTCTCTAATAAGGGTCTACTCTTCAGGGATGGAGTGACTCTCTCTTGATATTTCTCATAGAGTTTCATTTCATTTTAATCCTCAAGCTTTTACCAAGTACTCATTCAACTTCAATTCCATTAAACACATAGTTACTAAAGGTGTATTGCTCATATAGTTATTTTGAGGGACAACATCCAACACTCTAACTCAAATGCATCCTCTTATCCTAACCAGAATAAGCTTTCGTATTCTAAGCTTTTAGTGCTTTATTTCTGCATACATTTTTGATAGCAGTACTAGTGTGTGTGTGTGTGTGTGTGTGTGTGTGTGTGTGTGTGTGTGTGTGTGTGTGTGTGTACATATCCAGCAAGAGAGGCAGAAGTCGTTGTGCCACGGCTACATTCACAGCTTATTTTGAAAATCTTTAGGGTACTTTAGTTTTGTTTTTCAATTGATTTTTCTTACAAGGTGTGAGATGTTTAAGCCCCCAAATGAGAAAGTGGAGGCTTGCAACTTGCAACACTCGAGAAGCAAACATTCAGCTTATAAATATGTAAAGACTGAGTAAGCACAGTGTTCTCAGCGCTTCTCCAGATGTGCTTTCAAAGTGCTGTTCTGCTCCTTCTTTCAGGCTTTCTTTTTTTATTTATTTCTGCTGCCTGAAATATCACGGAAAGGGCAAGTGATTACCTCACATAACTTTCTTCTCCATGTGCAAATGTGCATGCAACTCCATCTTATTGGAATTTACATGTGCTCAGCTGGTTTAGCATCTTTTGAAGGTCTTAGCCTCAGTGACTTTATCAGGCCGCATAGTAAATAGATTTACATAGGAAACAGAAACTGAATTTGATAGAATATACATAGTGCTGATCAGAATACCTCATAGGGAAATGTATTTTTCGCTCTTAAATAACATTCAAACAAAAGATTGCTAAATCTTTTAATAATAACAATCTTCATTCGTAGATATGATTTTTATTTTTAATCATTTTGCAGTTGATTTTTTCCAAGTAAAATGGCCAAAATACAACATTTTCTCTAATTTTTGTTCTGATCTTAGGAATCATTTTCTTTGTTTTGTTTTGAATTTTTTATTATTTATTTATTTGAGAGAGAGAGAGAGAGAGAGAGAGAGAGAGAGAGAGAGAGAGAGAGAGAGAGAATGGGCTCTATATGGGCACTGGAGAATCAAACTCAAGTCCTTCTGTGTTGCAGGCAAATGCATTAACCGTTAAGCCATCTCTTCAGCCCTTGTTTTGAATTTTTAAAATACCAACTCATGTACCCAGACTGGCATCCAAGTAACTGTGTAGCTAAACATGACCCTGAACTCCTGACCCTTTTATAATCTTCTCCCAGGTGTCAGAATTACAGATGTTTGTCACTACACTCAGCTAAGGAATTCAATTGTTCCACATATTGATATTTAGTTTCAAAAGTAATAGAAACATGATAATTTTTATGTATTGTATAACCAACAGCAAATCAAGAATAAAGAAACACAAGACAAATGCTACTTTCTTTAAGAGTAATCATTTCTTATCAGCTTAATGACATATTTTCATCAAAAATTACCTTTCAAACTTAAATTTTATGAATTTATTTAATCAATAAAATAGGGCTTTGTGAATATGTTTCTGTGTAAAAAATAGTAAATAATTTAATCTGGGGACCATAAGATGTCTAGTGGACCTACTCTGGATGAATATTAATGCAAAATATTCATATATAAAATGTAAAAGAATGGACATATTTGAACTTTGAGAAAGATGTATCTAGACATATACACAGAAGAGATAAATTAATATATGACATAAAACATGCATCTCATATTTACAAATGTGGGTCTTTTACAAAAGGATATTTGGCTACTTTTATTTGCTTAATAAAATATTGATATGAATCCAAATAGCCCTATGTATTTTTAAAAGAAGATTAAGGAAATGAGGCACTTGAATAAACATAATCTATACACTTCTGAGAAGTTAGCTTATAGCTTAATATTTAATAATAAAACCAAAGATTATGCATGTTAATATGGCTTTACCATAAATTTTGGAATATTTTTTCCTTAGAAATATTAGAGTGTAGAGCAATAACTTTATTCTTTGCCTCAGGAAATTGATTTAAAGCAATATAAACAGACAAATGGCTCTCTTCCCTGAGCAAATTTTTCTCATATCAGAACACTTGATTGCTTACCTGAGTAAATAGCTAACTGATCACATATTTTATGTGTCAGAATTTTCTTTTAGTGCAGCATCTTGCTGTATTCCAAAATGCTAAATTAATCCACTCAGTGCTCCCAATACACGTAAGTTTTAATTTGATTTGGTTTTTTGAGGTTGGGTCTTGGCTCTAGCCCAGGCTGATAGAGAACTCACAGTGTATTCTCAAGCTGGCCTCAAATTCTTGGTAATCCTCCTAGACATTTGCCTCCCAAGTGCTGGGACTAAAGGCATACACCAGCAAGCCAGGCTTCTGGCAAATGTTGAAAAGTATGGCATACTTCCTTTAGAGACATCTCATATATAATCAATTGTAATAAGATTTTTAATAACATTAATATATTGTAATTAATAAAACTAAAATATTTTTACCATGTTTCTTTAAAATAAATATGCTTGTAGTTATTTTAATTTCATATTTGTGATTGATACTATACAATGATATAACACAAATTAATATGAGTTTAATTTGCAAACTTGTTTTGGGATTCCAAATAAGATATGCAGAAAAAAGTTTAAAAATCTGCAGAATAAGAGAAGAAAATTCATGGAAATGCATTGAAAAATATCAGGAAAGCTGGAAATAGGAAAAGTCAAGAGAACCCAAGCTAAACATAAAGGCATGTATTTGGGAACAGAGGTTGTGTCTATAGGCTTAGCAAATGGCTGGAAATTAAGATAAAAAAAAAAAGATTTCTAAGGTTACAACTTAAGCCAAGAAGTGATAACCAAAATGGTGACTGAAGCATAATGTAGACCCATACAGCTATATGAGATTCATGTATGACAAATATTTCTCAAGGGATGTTACATACAAATGCATTGCCACATAACAGATTAGCCTTAGAAGTAACATCTTGAACAACGGGCACTTACTCTCTTGCATGTATTTCTTAGGATGAGCATGCCAGGAGCAGCTTGGTTTGTTTCTTCCAGTCTCTCGGGAAGTTGTCATCAACGTGTTGAACACTGCTAGGATCCAAGATGGCTCGTGTGCACTGCTGTTGAGTGGAGGCTTTAGTTCCATTAAACTGCCTGAGTGGTTTTTTTTAAAATATATATTTATTGTCCATAATGAGTTACATTATTTAGTGGGCAAACAATGTGTTTTTATCCCGAATTCCCCAACCCTCCCTCCCCATCCCAGATCAGTTGGATATCCTCCTCCGTGGGCTGTCTGTATTAGTCCTTGTGGCAAGGGATCCTGGTATCCTAGTACTCAGCCCGGTTCTCCTGGCCCAAGTATGTTGTTACTGAGGGGTGCCATGCCTCTGGACAGTCTCCCCCACCATGGCTCTTTTGTTGTGTGTTAATTTGTAGGTCACACAGGACATTGGGTACCATTCCTTATGCATTGCCCAACTTTCGTGAGACAGAAATATTCATTGCTCTAGAACTCTCAAATAGGCTGGACTGGTTGGTCAGTGAGCCCCAGGTGGCTGCTTGTCCCCTTCTGAACACTTGGATTATATATGTCACACACTATGTCTTTCTTATTTTATTTTAAACTTGGGTTGTGAGGATCAAACTCAAGTTCTCTTGTTTTCATAGCTAGCACTTTACCAAATGAGCTATCTTCCCATTCCAATAAGATTCTCTTAATGTGGCCCTGGACACCCAGATTTAATCAGCGACAGAAAGGGAGAAAAAACAAGAAACAAAGGTGTTTTAAGACTTTCATTCATAATTTCCAATTTGCACTTAAAGGGAAGGGATTAGTCTCAATCTCTGATTGGGAAAGCATTACATACCCACACCCCCATGATTACAGGGTAATGATCAGAGTAGGAAACATACATGTTCTATCCTTGGGCTACAAAACAGCTGTGTGGCTCTCGTTAATTCTTTCCATCTCACTGAGAGTTTTTGAGCTTAATATGGCTC
Source organism: Zapus hudsonius (assembly GCA_004024765.1). Lineage (NCBI taxonomy): Eukaryota > Metazoa > Chordata > Mammalia > Rodentia > Dipodidae > Zapus > Zapus hudsonius. Next base: position 66,135 of record PVHP010002086.1, read on the forward strand.
ACTCGTACTTCATTGAAAGTATCATTTCATTGGGTTTGATGGGGTTAATTTTCAATAAAATCCTATTATAGAAGCTTATTTTCATTTCATAATGCAAATTTATTATTTTTCATTTGTAGTTTTCAAATGCTATTATAAAAATTTCTGTTTGTAGAGACCAAGATAAATGTAACTCTTCATCAAACATTTTTATATTTTTCTCTGAAAGCTCCTTTTGCCCGCTTCACTCACCTGCTCTATTTTAACCAGGTCTGCCTGGGTTCTATATGGTGCTTTACCTCTAACCCACATTGACTCCCTCTTATTTCATCTGAGAGGCCTGTATGGTGTGGTATGTCAGTTAGTCTGTCATGTACACAATAACATGCAATATAGGTGCAAAGTAAGATTCTAGGGGGAAAGGAAATACTAACCCAGTGCAAAATAGGAGATGAAGGAAAATTTTTTCTCCTCTCCCTTTTCACATGGTCTACATAAATTAATTGTAGATATGGTCTTTTAATCAAGACATGCATGGTTTGAAATTGTAGCTTCCCATTGATAATATTGCCTACCTGATATTTCTTTATGCATGTATTCTTAGATTTTACACTGTTCTTGCTTGGACATTTTGCATGCTGGATATTTAGGTTAAGAAAAGGACATTACTTTTGTGACATACAAACCCTTGATACATATTATAAAAACAATACACACATATCTTCATTGAAAACATATATTACAACATGTAAATATTGCTTCTTTTGTGTATTATTATGCAACCCTAAATTATTCACATATAAGTAAAGACTTTTCTGTCTCCAACCCAGCAACCTCACTTGATTTTACAAGCAAAATTGTGAGACCAAACAAAAGATAAATTCCCTAGAGATAGCATTGGCTTTTTTAAAAAATATATTTAATTTATTCTCAAGCCAGAGAGATAAAGAGAGACAGACAGAGAGTATGGATGTGCCAAGATCTCTAGCCCCTGCAAGTAGACTTTGGATGCATGCTGTGCATCTAGGTTGAAGTGTGTACTGGCAATTAAAATTCAGGTATTTAGGCTTTGGAGGCAAGTTCCTTAACTGCTTAGCTCTCTCTTCAGTCCAGGGCATGAACTTTTTGAGGAAAATAATTGACAAAAATGTATGAAGAACTGAGAGTAGAACTTTATAGCACTTGTAAAATTATGTCAGTCACTTATTCACAATGCCATTAGGTTGAGGATTTTATGATATATTCAAAGTTTTTAGGTCCACCTATGATCACTATAATATCAAAGATGGAAAGGAGCTTAATTGCAGCTATCATGATCAAACTCTTTTAGACAAGATCAATTGTATCCAGTAACTAGTGCTGTGACCATTTAGCTTTGAAAATGCCCCAGTTACTTTTGTCACTTGTAATTAATTTACAAATTATTTTCATCACTTTCCTCTAATAATATTATATTGAATAATTACTCCTGTTCAAAGCAACTATAATCTTTGTGCTTCCAGAATCAAAAATCATAATTTGTTTGGGCTAGTTATGTCTCAGTATTCACTTATAATTTACTGATTACAGACATTATTTTAGATACTTGAGAGTGAGTCTTTTTTATTAACAAAGTCTACACAAACATTATTGTAATATTTTGTGTAAATTATGAGTATATTATGATTACTAGAAGAAAACAAATATATGAGGCTGATGAGACTGTGGGACCAGGGGGGGGAAACTATCATGAAGATTCCTAAGGAACATGTGTTTTAGGAACAACTGTTACAAAGTCATCAATTTGACATACCAGGTCTCATGAAATTACAAGGAAGACATAATATCTGAATGAAATTCAGTAAGGAATGAACTTGGAGAGATGGAGGGCAATGGATATTAAGGTACCATAGGGTTGATAAGCATTTTGAATAAATTGGCATATACTTTATCATGAAAAGGATGTTGTGGAGATTTTTTATTACAAGAGTAAGTTAAGGCTCAGTCACATTAGTATCAATACTGAGATGACTTTCTTGAAAAAGGACAGTTTTTGTCATTACTGCAATTCAGCAGTGAAGCAAGAAAAGGTCAGGAGGAATTTTCAAGGGCACTGGGGTAGGTAGGGAGATGAGACTGAACAAGTATAATGTGTTATATGAATGAAAATGCTATAATGAAACCTATTGATTAATTTTAGAAAGTGTACATGAAGAATGAGTGCAAGTGATTGGGACTGATAAGGTAGGAGACTGTATTGCTCTTCAATAGTGACGCGATTCAAGTGGAGCAAAATTGGGAAGAGGACTGTCTGTAATACAGACAGCCCACAGAGGAGGATATACAACTGATCAGGGATGGGGAGGGGGGGAATTGGGGAATTCGGGATAACAACGCATGGTTTGCCCACTAAATAATGTAACACATTATGGACAATAAATATATATTTAAAAAAAATATATATATATAAACAATTAGAAATATAAAAAAAAAATTGGGAAGAGAAAAAAAAATCCATTTAATTTTGAGCATGCTCACTTAAAACATCACTGGTGTTGAGTTGGTAAAATTCACAAATATTATTGGCAATGGAAATAAACATTTGCTAGTTCTGAAATGGTAGGTAGTATTTAAAGTGAAAGCAACTGAATGCATTAACAGAATTTTGAAAGAAGTGTGGGAAAATGATAGCTTCATACCTCTAGTATTAACATTTTGTAAAACCCCACTGTCCGTGGTTAAAAGGTGTATCTAGCAAGGGAGGAATTATAACAGGAATATTTAGTCAAGAGTATCTCATTTAACTTAATTTTACTTTCAGTAGTAGGGAGAAAAAAGTATATGAGTACCAATTATTGTTTCAGTATTATTAAAATTGAATATTGCATTTATTAATGTGAATAAACTTGACCTTAGCAATTTTTTTGTATACATTTAGCATATTTAGGAGGATATGTATGGGGATTGGCAAACACACAGATAGGTGTATTCTATTCATACATATGCAAATGCAAGATAAAGATGTCAGGTGTGGTATCTATTAATCTTCCATGTTTTTTTTTTTCATGAGACAGAGTCTCTCACTGAACTTCTGCTGGTTGTTTTTGTCTTTTTGGTGTTTTTTGGTCATTGGGACAGACAAGTAGGAACCAGTCCTCCAGGCTGGATTACTGACATTATGTCATATCTGGCTTTTGGCATGGATCATATTAAGGATCAGACTGTTATCCACATGCCTGTGCAGGAGACAATGCTCCCCACTGTGCATCTCCTCAGGCCCAAGACTGGCTGTGAAGAATTAGTGCTCTGCAAATCTTGCTAGAATGAGTTAACATGAGTTTAGTTGATATGAGAGTGATAGAAGACAGAATAGAGATGAGCTGATAGAAGATGCACAGCTTTCTTTTCCATGAGACACATACAATGTATATGATGCTCACAGAGAAAATCTTACAGTCAGGACCAGTGAGAGACAGTGAGATTGAACACTCCAACAGGATGAATATGCAAGTGATTTGCCTTTCATAGAAACCCTATAAGACCATTTATGGTCATAGAAGGGTAGGGAAATATCTCTGTTGGGTTAATTACCTTGGACAATGTTTGGTGATGGAAATCTTAGATTTTCATTTGACTTTAGTCAGTGAAACATAAAATGGTCAAAATCTATGTGTTAGGAAGAAGGGAAGATGACAAAGGAGGTGACAGGCACGGTCAAGGAAAGTGAAGGACTGAGTGTACAAAGAAAATAACACAGTTGGAGAGGCGATCTAAAGACCCACTAAGGATGCTGTGGCAGGAGATGAATGCGATTCCAGTGATCATGTTGCTCAGTGTTCAGCAGGGCACTGCACATAGGAAATAGTCATTTAAGTTCTGAATAACAAGTTGAAAATATTTGCATAGATTTTAAGTTGCTATCAGATTGATTTTCTACTTATTTTTGTTTTATTCTTAAGGTTCAATTTTGTTACTAGTCAAAGAGTGAAAAAATCTCTCATGCTTGGTTACCTGGAAAACAGCTGATACTGAAGCCTAATTGCACACTAGGTCTGTTCAGGTCCAGATCATTTCCAACAGTATTCACATGCTAGCACATGGAATACAATTGTTTCTTCATAGTTGTGGCAATGTTTTGACTTTCCTCATATTTATTTGTAGGCGATTTTTTCCAGACCTTCCTGAAAAAAACTCCTGTCAGTTAAGACACAGAAGAATGTTTCTATGTAGCAAAATATTATAACTTAAACCCTGTACGAAAATTATCTCTTCATTATTAATGACAAATACAATGTGATTGATATTCAAATAGTTGGTGAACCATATGCATTAGGGAAGAATCCCAAGGAAAAAAGCATGGATTCATTTTTTTCTCCAAATCATTTTATTCCACAATTCAATGAATGTTTGGATATAGAAGTCATGGATATGAAGGGCTCACTGTACTTTAAATTATTTCATTACCAGTCATTATATCAGCTGCCCAGAGAGTGAGTTAATCTCTTAGCAATACCTTTGATCCTAAGGACAGTCCTGAAAGATTTTTTATGCAAGATAAAAGACATGTTAGCAAAATTCTATTACAGAGATAATTTTCACTTGCTGCACTGTCTTCTCTTTGTAAATATGCACAATACAGCTTCATAAAATAACCTCTTGTTTCTCAGAGGTCACTCAGTACCAGATTTTAAACATTCATCAAGTCATATAGGAGTGGGGGTCACGAGTTGGACCTATACAAAAATTGAAACAGTATCCCAGCATTCTGACGGTAAGATTTCTAATTGATTTTTTAAAAATAATAACAGCTTACAGACAGCTAACTTTAGTTTACAAAGCCCAGTGACATTCAATATGCTGTTGAAAAAAATACAAATTACAAAACACAGAAAACACACACTGACTATTCATCCCTTCAATATAACGTTGCGAAATTCCGGGGCATAACTTTTGTCCTATAAATTAGGTGGCCATATGGTGTCTTCTCCAAACTCAGGTGCTCTAACAGAAGAAATGCATACACTGAAGTAATTCTCCTCTACTAAACCAGGTCTAGAGTTAGACAAGAGGAGGCCCTAGCGGGAACCCTGAACTTATTCAAAATTCTCTATTGTTCTGATGTGTTCTGTTCCCTGTGTCTAGAAGACAAGGAACTAAAGGACATTTGATAATTACTAGCAATCACTATTGTTTTTACCAAGATGTGTGTATTATTTACGATGACTGGATTCTTGTGTGACAATATTAAGAGATGGGAGTGGGTTCTCCTGAAAAGAGTGACTGGCTATGAAGAGAGAGCCAGAGCCTTCCTGCTTTGTGGATATCTCACAATGCATTCACACTTCTCTGAGGTCCCACCATGAAGCTGTCACCCAAGCCACAGGGATAGCTGTGCCAGGTTCATGGATCACTTAAACTTGGAGCTAAGTGGATCTCCCTTTTACATATTATCCATCTTCTGGTATTTTGATATAACAGGGGAAAATGGACAAATTTAGCCTTCTTCTAGCTCAATAAAAAGATATAATATTAACTTGTGAGAAATATATACACAAGCAAAAAAGTCTGCTACACCAATATAGAAGAAGGCTTCACATTCCTGAGTCATGATAATAAAGCCTGTACTATTTAACAGAGGAATGTTCTCTAAACATATATGCACATATCTAATTATATCCAGTTGAATCTATGAGAGTTTTAAAATCAGGCAGCAGCAGCTTTCATACATAATTATAGGAAGAAATTATATATATATATATATATATATATATATATATATATATATATATATATATAAAATCTATCTATCTATATATTCTATATATAATAAATTCTATATATAATATATATAGAGAGATATGGAATTTTGTATCTGAATTTTGAAGCATGCAGCTTAACTAAGATATATTCCCTCACTCTACATATACATCTCACATTCATATGTATCAGTTTGTTAAAGTAAAATGGTGTTAATTTTGAAATAATTTTATAATATTTTGAAAAGTTATTAATTTATTTCACAAGTAGAAACAGCTATAAACCCTAGAGAATATAGTCTTCTGTCTCCTGCAATATCACATAATCATATTTCTATCCAAATATTTTCCAGATAGTACTAAAATTTTAAATGCTGGTGCATTTCTAATTTGAATAGAAATGTTAGGGAAACATAAACTTGAAACATATTCACTGAAGTCAAAAGCAAACCTATTTATGAAAGCATGCTACGTTGTAAGCACCAATCTAGCATTTAATAGCCATGCCATTAAAAATGAGACTCTGTAAGAGAGTGTTCAAAGCCAGAGGCTGGGAAGCAGTAGTACTTCCCATGCGGCACATACCAGAGCCTGGAGGGGTAGCTTAGTGGCTAACACATGCTCAAGATACTTAGTGTGCATTCCCAGCAGTAACAGTAATTACATACAAAGTAATAAATGAAATAAACAAATAAATATAGAAAATAGGAAACTGACTTCAAAGTTTTGCTATTCCATCTTTTTCAATACTTCAAATGTAATTGCTTATTTGAGAACATCTGAACAAGTTATGAATTTATTACATACAATCTAGTTATTCCTTCATACATTTTTCTGTAAAATATTTTTGTATATTTCATTGTGGAGAGAGAGAGCTCAAAAACAACCTCTGCAGCTATATAAGAGTTTCAAGAGGCCAATCTGGGTTACAGGAGCACCTATTTCAAAAAAATACAAAGAAATAAACATCAATATCTAATCAAATTTAAAACCAGATTTTTATATGGAAAGACCCAAAATAAAGCATCCAATTTACATTTTTAAAGAAAGCTACAAGGAATTGGGCATATAACTATCATTCAGAATTTTGTAATTAATTTTATGATGGTAGCCCAGTCAAAAACTTTGTTTATTTACAAAGTTTTTTCAAGAATAAGTGTCCATTTCTAACTTGGAAGACGGATAGGTGTTATAAAATGGCAGGTTAAAACTAAATTGGATGAGTATATTGAATCATATCTAATTTAACATATGAAATATTTATTTGTACCAGTGTTCATTAATTTCATTTTGTCATTTTGAGAAATGTGCCATAAACTTTATAATAGAAAAATTCAATAACTTTTTTCTATAAAATGTATGGTTGAGGTATTATGAGGCTAAGAAAGAGCTGCAGTCTTAGAATCATTTAGGAAAAAAGAAGTCTTAGTATCAACAATTGTTCAGCTTCTACAGTTGCATAGATGTCAGCTCATAGCATATAATGTCTAACATCTTAGTATCTAATGTGAAAATATAAAAATATGATATAATTCAAAATACACACAAAGGCCTATTGTGAAACTTCCAAAAAGGACTAGATAGCTGAGCAAAAATTCTGAAGCACTTATATTTTTTGCTTGTTCATATACTTGTCCTAAAAAAGTTAACTTCTTATGAAATGTAGTATTTCATTAACTAAAGCAAATCAAAAATTTTGTTTCTTGAAGCTTTTAAATTAATCTCACAGTCAGTTTCATTAGCAATAGCCATGACTGTCTTTCTAAAACAGAAATGTAAGAATGTCAAGGTACTGATTTATCATTTGAATTGTTTTGGACATTTGATTAGTAGTTGCAAAAATATTGAATTTCACTGTTAGCTTGTCAAGAAAACAATATCACCTAGAATTGTACAGTTCCATCACTGTGTTTCCCTTAATACTGTGACATAAATACCATCACAATGGATGGAAATCTTTCTCCCTGCTTTATAATTTTAGGAAGCAAGAACATTTTGCATAAAAGTAAGAGCTTGAGGGATTAATCTTCCCAATGAAGTTTAGGGAAATAGATTGCCCCCAATAGTTGTGGAAGATCAACTCCTGTTTTGTTTTAACATTAGTTCAATATTTATTACTGCATGAGAACAGAGCAGGAGATAAAGACAGATGAATGTAATTTTGTTGATATTTAAGTGGCACATTCCCACAGAGATCTTAATGTACCTCCTAACATTTGAAAAGAATTTGTGGCAGATTTTCAGACAATGGATCATTGGTTTGTATACAAATGAAGTACAAATGAAAAGATGAGTCAATCACTGAATTGTGGAGGATTGAGTTTGAAAAATTCTAATGTAATGAAAGGAAGAAATAAATCACAAAACACAGAGATCTCAAAGCTAGAGATCAGGCATAAACATCAAACAACTAAGACTAGAAACAAGTAGAAGGAAAAGTGAATATTTCACCTCAACATGAATGTCTCACACTCCACCTGTTCTGAACTTTGGGTGAAAGATTATTGTCACACAGAAGGACAAGCCAAGGAAAGTGATCTCAGGTTTTTGCTTCAGGACTTGATAAAAATTTCATGAGCAACAAAAGTTCCGCTTCCAGTTAACACTTAAATGTTTTTGATTTTCATATCAGTGCTCTCCATCCTTAAAAAACAATTTAAATATGAACTTTGCAAGTCAATCTATCAGCCTTGCTGTGTAGGTAGGCCTTAGGGTATGACAGAATTTGGTTGACTTCTTTAAGAAATATGAACCCCTGTGAAGTCATTTCTACTTCCTTTCAAAATCGTTGCTGGTGATGAGCACTCTATTCCAAAATAAAAGCACAATGGCGTTTGGAAAACAGAATCTTTAATAAAGTTAAAGTTTTAAAATTTGTATTTATTTAAACAAAGAGAAATAAGTCATGGATTTCTTTTATTTATATTCTTTGCTCTTGTGTACATGCTATAGAAATGCAAAATAGGTAATCTGCATAGATTTCATTATAAAAATTTGGTCATGTCAGAATCTGAGGCATTTATCTGTATTTTTCTAAGATAAGAACCATGAACATATCTGGAAAGGCAGGGAGATGCCAATTGGCTTTCTAATTTAAATGTAGGATAAAAATGTGACAGATGAAGCCAAAAATGTTCAGATCTTTACAAAAATTAATCACTAGTAATGTAATACATGCTTATTTTTTAAGTGAGTTATGATGGGATTATCTCTTTTTTAACGTTTTTATTGGCTTAAAATTACCATGTATTAACACAACAATATGCTCCATATCATAGGTTCTTAGATAAAGCCATTAAATGCATGATGACATTCCCTCTTATGCATTAATTGTTCACCCCCCCCATGACTCTTATCCAGAATTAATGCTTCTTTTCCTCAGTTATTCCCTTTTCTCTTTATCTTTCACCTTTTTAAATATCTTTATTGTCAATAATTAGATACATTGTATAAGCAAATCTTATTCTCCCATTTCCCCCCTCTCTGTCCCCAACCCACTGGGGGCCCTCACTCCTGTTTTTATAAGTTACTGTATGTAACTTAAAATATGTTATTATATTTGTGTATATTGTTAATATTTAACATTTTGGGTAATCTCAGAACTGTCTTTTGAATAAGCATTTTGCATGTGAAATTTACTTCTGTGTTATGCAAACTGTTATCCTCAGTGATGTACAATATTCCATTGTGGAACTATATCACAATTTACTTATTTGCTGACATAATGGATACCTTGGATATCCTCATTTTTTGTAGTGATTTTTCTTACTAACCCATTGTGAATTCTCTAGAATATTCTTGTATATATATATATTTGTTTGATATTTACTGAGTGTTTTTAAAATGCATACATAATAAGAAAAAATTATATATCATATCCAAACCATCAATTTTACCATAGAGTTCAATATCTAATCAAAAGTAATTATGCCACTTTCATGTCAGTAATCAATAAGAGCAATATCTTTTGATCTCACCATGATCATAATATCAAAAAGCAGCCTACTTGGTTTCTAGCAGACAGTAAATAGATGAGTAAATTTATTATGTACATATGATAAATCCCATATGCTATTTTCCACAACAATGGAAAAAACATCTATTGTTACATTGAATCATATGAATTTAATAACAAAATGCAGGCAAAAAAGGTCGCACATTCTCTGATTACAAGATTGTAAATTCATAAGTAAACCAAATTATCTAGGGCGCTATAAGTAAAGGTACCAGTTATTCTTGAAGGTACAGTTGGAAAGGCCCAGGGAGGGCTTCGTGAATTCTCGCAAAGGCTGGGTCAGGCTCTGGGACTCATAGAGTACCAAACTTCAATTGTGCATTTTCCTTCAAAGCCATCTTCTCCCAAAGATTCCTCATGCTATGCCTGGATTTGGTCCAAGCAGGTGAACCAGATCTTGGAAGAAGAGTTGAAATGATTCCTGGGTGGTAGGAATAAAGGAATATCCTGAGAGGAATGCACTTTTATAGGAAGCCACATCCCGAAATCCTCAGTTTTCAAGGCTTCTCAAGACAACACATGAGACTGACCCATCCATCAATCCCCTACTGCTTCAGTGCTTCATGGTCACACTTCTCAAGTGAGAAGTTTTCTGCCTGTGTGAATGAGAAGAGTTTCAGCTGTAAATTTATTCCACTGCTTCTAGACATTTAAGTTCTGGAACACGAGTTAAATTTTGTGACTTACAGTGATAGTAGGATTTCTTTGATACCCATAAGTCCCAGAAACTTTATGCCTGAACAAGAGAAGAAACAGCCAATAAACAACTCCCAGTTCCAACACAACATATACCCTCTGGGTCCGTGGGTTAGTTAGGGAGTTGCAGCGCATCAACTCCCTGTTCGCCCACGGGGCTGGGTGAGCAGAGGCTTGGAATAGCTGTGAGCCAAACTAGAGATGAGACTCTCAGGAGAACGCAGCAGTGGGCAGTTCTTATTTTATTGTATAGAGAGCAATTGATTATATAGAGGAAAGTCAGAGGTAGAAGCATAGGAAACAAGATCTCATGAGTTTGATTGGTAGGGGTCAGTATCCTTTGGATACCTATTTTGCATAGATAAATTGAGGGGGCTATGTGACTATACATGGACATGTATAGAATTGTGATGTCAGCAGAGGAAGTATAACCTTATTGCTTAGGTATGTTATTGCAGCTGGACTAAGTTTAGGCCTTGAATTGTCTGCTTGTCTCAGGGGACAGCTGTGGCCTGCCTGGGGGCTGGAGTGTTCAGGATTGCTAAGATTTATAGGGGCCCTCAGACTTTGCTTCAACTTCCTTATAAGGAGGAGATAGTCCTAGAAGCCTGCCAGACTCAGCAAAGCCCTACATCCTCCATGCCCCTCAGCAGGGTCCCACAAGACCCAAAGACCTACTTGTCATTGCCATGAAAATCAAGTTTTGCTCTTTCAATGAATCAGAAATGTACACACACACACACACACACACACACACACACACACACACACACACACACACGGACAATGTCAAGGATAAAGAGAATTATCAAGTCCCTCTGTAAAAGATGAATACTTCTACAGATCAAAAATTTCCTGTATAACTCAGTGTATTTGTTTACTAAACATGACATTTTTAGGTGCAGGTATAAATCATATTTTATAATTTGGATTTTTTTTAGTTTAGCCAGTTGCTTATTATTTTTGGAATATATTTTGCACGTTTGTGGTCATGAGCATGATAAAGTTGATTCAATATGTATCTGTTACTGACAATATGTTTGTTCTGCGTCTTTTATCTGCACTTTGTGTTTGTTTCATCCACCTTCAAAGATTGATTGTACCTACACAATATATCCAGGAAATTAGTGATAAAATTACAGAACCCTTGTTTTAATTAATATTGTTGGTGAATAATGTGTAAGCACCCACAGGAAACTCAACTTGCACCATTCATGAAAAAATAAGGCTAACTTGAGAATCCTTGGATTTTATTTTTCTTTAAATTCTTCCAAAATTCTCTCTCCAATAAGTATTTTCAGTTTATTGTCATTAGAAATACACTTTGATGTTACCAATGTGATTTAGTTTCTTTTTTTTCTCTTCTCCCTCCAGTATAATTAGGATGCTTATATTTATTTTTGAACAGAGTACTTGAAATTCTGTGAAATGATATTTGATATTAGAATGCTTTGAAATTTCATACATGCCCATGCTACCCCAGTTTTGAATAACTTTCATTATTGAGAAATAAATTACTTATTTTTCCTTTTTTGTTTTGTTAGTCATAGATTGGATTTTCAACCCATGTTTGTGTGATTATCATTTTCCTCATTATTTTAGAAATCCGTGATTATTTTTAATTTGCTGCAGCCTGCTTGATGCATATTAAGCCAACTTACATTAATCAAACTTTTAAAAAAAGTTATTTGCAACTTTGTACATGACTTTTTTGCTATAGGCACTTGTTCCAAGTTTGCAGCTGACATACATTCTCTTGAATCTAAAGGACGAAATAAAAATTACTGTAAAGTGCTGCTGTTTACATCAGCAAAAGTGTTTTCATGACAGAATCTCTTTTGACTCACAGGAAGTCCCTTACTTTTGACATATTGTGACATTTCTTAGTTTTGAAGCATTTCATTTTTGTATTCATTAAGGCAAAATGCTGAAAAGCGTGGCTGCTTCCAGTGGCGGTTCACTCTGGGAAACAATCTACCATGATGTTTTCTTCACATTTAAGACAGCTGAACATCAAACGGAATTCTGATTACTTGTGTTACTCAGTTGAAAAAAAAAAAAAAGATTTCTACTGCCTAAATCTCCTTCTTGCTTTGTGCTCACCACTCAAACAATTAACAACGTGTAACATGAAGGGACGTGGCCGAAGGCAGTAGGAGATGCTGAGAATATGCCAGTCACTGCCTTACTATTTGGATTATTCAGAATTCCCCCATCAATCACATAGCTTTACTTTTCAATGTAAAATATCCTGATTTGAAAACAGAAGCAATAGGGAGTCTTCCTTCTCTGGTGCATGCTCGTTGCATTTAAAAATAAATTTATTACCAATTCTTTTTGACAAATCTAATGAGATACTCCTTATCTTTTAAAACAATGGCATTGTTTCTGTCCAATATTTTCATATTTACTCATTTATCTATTTATTTTTGCGGTGCCTGTCATGAATCTTGGGGGATAAGAACAAAGGTGAACAGTCATCTTTATGTTGACCATAAGCCAGACTGTCCTTTGAGGATTCAGAATCAAGTTAGATTTTCCCCCACTTTGGTAGCAGACCTCTATCACAGAATCTCTGTGTCATGGAAATTAATGCCCCTGACATTTATTATTTGACACGAATGCTTATGTTAATTGAAAATGAAATATAAATATTTGGCTAGTGAATGGAAAATTATATGATTTCTTCCAATAAACAAAGTATAAAAATGGTCATGGTTATTATCAACCATCAAGGTGCTCCATGAGCCTATCCAGCAGAGGGCGGTGGGTCCCCTGTAGGGTGGGGATTCACTAAGGTTTGAGTCTAAAATGCTCCTCCCAGTGCCATGTGTGATACACTTCACAGACAGACGGTGGCGCTGTTTGTAGAGGTTATAGAACCTTGGTCACTGACCCTAGGGACTGACTCACCACCCCTGCCTTCATGCCATGATGGTATGAAATATGTCATATTTTGTCAATTCTATCTCCCTGCTCTCTTTTTCTCTCTTCTCTTCCTCTCTGCCAATTCAAGGTAAGTACACGTTATCACTTTAATGTGGTTCTTAAACTTTTCAATATCCGTTCACTAATTTTCAGAATTAAACAATGCATTTTAGAACAAAACCTGGGTCTGAGAGACTCACTTTTCCTTTGCCTTCTTATTGAATTCATGATCTTAAAAAAGGTTCACCTTCCTTCCCCCCACCCCAAAGACCCATGTCCTGTGCCTTCATGAGGGTCAAACTCTTCACATCTTGTTCTACAGGAAGGAAGGAAAAGCTGACCACGAATGACAGTAGTTTTTTTTTTTTTTTTTTTTTTTTTTTTTTTTTTTTTTTAATCATACACTATCCTGAAATCTGATTCTGGGCCCCTCAGTCTTCTGAGCACTCATCACTTTGAAAGAATTAAATGTCTTTACCTACATTTCCCTCACTCCTGCTTTACATAAATCACTCCTTAGCTCTTCTTAGGAATCACAGTTTTCACATCCCAGTAAGCTCAAGAAGAGAATAATAGATTTATTTATACATGCCATGTGGGAAAAAACACATATTTAAGCGCTCATTGGAAAGCAGCTCAGTGCACAGGTCTAGAGCTGCCTCACACAGTGTCAGCAGCAGAGAAGGGTCAGGACAAATGGAAAGAGAAAGCAAACAAATAGGAAGAAAGAAATGGAATATGATTTATGAGGAGATTGTATTCTTTCTCTGCTGATAGAGATCCAGAATCAACTATAGAGAATTCATTGTGAATTAGGGTGGAAAGGAATATGGAATGTTGAAAATCCACTGTCTGCTTCTTAATCCCTTAGCTCAAAACCATTTCTATCACTGAAGCATATTTGGAGGTCACATAGATCAGTTTATCTAACTTTTAATGCAACAAGGCACTGGAACTGTTTTTGATAGTCATCATTTTGATTTATAAAAGTTAATCAAGGGAATTCATTTTAGTAAAGCAGCTTGCTTTCACAGTGTGACACTTGTATTTGATAAAGGAGTACGACACAAAGATGGGAAATATATATACATTATTTCCTTATTGTGTATAGAATAATAATATTATATACTGACATAAGGCAATTTGGAATTAAAATTCCAACTCTGATGTAACAGAAGTACAAATCACATTTCAAATGAAGCACACAATTTATATTTTCTTCTGAAAATAAAAACACCTTTTCCAATCAGAGTCTAAACAGAACTCAACAGAAAATTTAAATTCTTTTTATTTTATTTTTTTGAGGCAGGGTCTCACTTTAGCCCAGATTGTTCCAAAACTCACTGTGTAGTCCAGGTTGGCTTCAAACTCATGACAACTCTACCTCAACTTCAAGAGTGCTGGGATTAAAGACCCTAGTTAATCACAAATGATGTCTTTCTTAAATTGATAAAGATTATTTTTCTTAGTTGAATGCATTGAAGTTTCCAGTGTGCTATAGGAACTCAATTTGAAATCAATGTATCCCCATGTTCAATAGAGTTGTTCAACTACCAACCCTTAGATGTTAAACCCAAGTTAAGAATTATTAAAACAAAAGGCACTATCACATAAAACACTGGCTCAAATCTCTACATTTATACAGACTATGCACATCATTTATTCATAAATAATTTATCTAGAAACATTTCTTTAACCTAGGACATTTTCTTCAATCTTAAGCATTTTCTTCTCCAAAGATTCCATGAAATATAAAGCCTAGAACTCTTATCAATCTCTGAGTGTTATGTTGTCCAATCTAACACAGTGTGATGGAAATCTTCATGTACTTTTTCTGACAGATTGTTATCCATCTGCTTGTGCTAGGCAACTCGCTATACATATTAACTGCTCATTGTATTCCCCAATAGTTCTAGTTGTAGAAAGAATATCTCAAACATATTGACTTTTGTTACTAACTTTATTTTGTTTTCATTTCAATAATCAATATCTCCAAGAAAAATGTCATAGTCGCTGACTTGCAGTTATAAATGGATACAGCGAAACGAAGTTGCAAGCACAGCAACTCACTGGAGAATTTTTGGCCAGAAAAACTCAAATGCATTAGTTCACCCTCTGTAAGTGAGAAATTGAAATCTCTATCTCCAAATGAGCTTATAAGTATTTGCTTCTTCACATGTAAAATGTAGGAAAGAAATCACATAACCAAGGGTATTATTTGGATTATCACAGAAGCTTTTGATTCTGCATGCTTTTCTTATTTGTGAAATAAAGCAACGAGATATTTTCAAGTGAGGTTTGTGAAATGAAAATTTAAAAGTATTCATAAAAGATCCCTCACAATTTTCAGCTTCTATATTGTTGATGAAAAGGATATTCATATTGCAATAAGAGAGAGAAAGAGAGAGAGAGAGCTCAATTTATTGAACTTCTGATGGTTACTCTTTATGGTCAAAATCACCGTATTTAGTTTCACCTGGGAAAGGATGTCTCCAGAAAGGCTTAACTAAAGAGGGAATACTTGGGCTGAAGAGATGGCTTAGTGATTAAGGCGTTTGCCTGCAATGCAGGACACAAGTTCGATTCCCCAGTGCCCATATAAAGCCAGATGCACAAGAGGGCGCATGCATCTGGAATTCATTTGCAGTGGCTAGAAGCCCTGGCGCTCCTGTTCTCTCTGTTTCTCTGTCTGCCTCTCTCTCTCTTTCAAATAAATAAATAAAATGTTTTTTTTTTATTTAAAAAAGGGGGGAAGACTCACGCTGAATATAGGTGGCTCCCTTCCTTTGTCTGGAGTCCTTGAGTTAATCAAAAGGTAAAAAGGAGAAAGAGAGCTGAACACCAGCATTGACTTTCTTCTGGGTGATTATGGATAAAATGCCACCAGTTGCCTCCCACTCCCTATGAACTGTTTCCTTTCTTAAACTGTGATCAAATACACATCCTTCAACCCATGTTTCATCTGTAAGATATTCTGCTTCAGCAATGGGAAATAAACAAACAATGATTGCCTGATTCATAATAGGTCACAACATAAGGCTGCCATATAGCTATTGTTGAGTTTATTGAAGCAGTCTCTAGACTTGAGTAATAATATGAATATTAGCTATGATGTAAGGATTAGGTGTAATAACAGTGTGTCACAATAAAGTTAATACCAATAGTGGTACAAACAAGAAAGAGATTTGCCTTCTAAAGAAAAGTATTCTGATAGGTAGTTCAGGACCATTACTGTGGTTGTGTTAGGGATGTATCTTTTCAAAATACCTCATCCATGATCTGTATATCCAAATGATATGGAAATCATAACTTTCTACTGATGACTGAGCCAGGAAAATGTGCCTTGCTCTCATATCACATTCGCCAGGCTATAGTTATAGAGACATTCCTGGCAATACAAGAAGCAAGCACGTGGAGCTTCTCTCAACTGCTCCTGTAGATTGAATGGAAGATATGTCTCTAGGGGTCAGGTGTTTGAACAGCTGGTCCCCAGGTGGTGGCACTGTTTGGGAAGTGTGTGAATGAAATGTTGCTGGAAGAAGTGGCTCATTGGGGACATCAATTTAGGTTTTGTAGCCTGCCTCCACTTCTTGTTCACCCTCTGCTTCCTGCCTGCCATGGTTGACCAGCTGTATTCTCATCTCTGTAGCCAAGCCTGCTCCACCCTGAAACTTCCCCTGGAAGCTGTCAGCAAAAAAATAAACCCATCCCTTCCATAACTTGCTTCTGGTCATGTACTTGTTCAGAGCCACATGAAAGCAGGGGATAAAATTGTGATTAAATTAAACAACAACTTATTGTTGAAAGGAGTAAGAGAAAACATGTACTGGAGGAGAACTTTCAATCTCTTCTGTCATTCATCTGTTTCACTACCCAAACCTATTTATTAACTTTCTTTGTTCATTTACTCTCCAAATGAGACAGTGTCAATGATTTGTACTAAAGAGTTAATTTATCATATTCAAAAGTAGGGCCTATTTTAAGGAGAATGTTTATATGATGCAGAAATTATCTACCCTATGTCCCAGGCTCTAGATGGTATGACTGTAAAGGAATTACAATTAGAATCTTCTAACAAGAAAAAATTAGAATATACAAATAATCTTCTACTTCATAATAACATATAAAATATGTGATTTATGGAAATTTTTGAAATAGCTAAGAGTACTAAAAAGTTCATTTCATGAAACCACCTTAGGTGTGATCTCTTTTTGATGATTCTTGATAGACCCCAGTGTTTAACTCTAAACAGAATATGAGCATTAGAATGGGACAGTATTACACTACATATGCTTCTGTGTGTGTGATTGGAGTTCAAGGTTTGTGCTTGTGTAAGTATTATAGTTAGCTTTTTATTACTGGAACAAAATGTCCTACCCAAAGTAGCTGATGGAAGGAAAGGGTTTATTTTGGCTTACAGTATTTAGGGGGAAGCTTCATCATGTAGGAAAAGATGGTAGAGGTGAGGCTGGGAATCATGTCTTGCCACAGCAGCTGGGAGAGAGCAGCAAGAGGGAGATGAGCTCTTGTAAGGGAGGGTGAGAGTAATAAGCATCAAGTTCTGCCCCAGCTGCACACCTCTTTGAGCAAGGCTCCACCCAAATTGCAACCAGCTAAGGACCCACTATTCAAAAACATATGAGACTATGAGAAACATCTTATTAAAACCATAATGCATATGTGCATATGTGTATAGATGTATATATGTATATGTGTATATATGTGCATATGTATATATTTGTATATATGTGTATATGTGTGTATATTACATGTGTGTTGGCTTGTATACATGCTAGAGAACAACCTTGGGATATCATTCTTTTTTTTTCTTTTTTTTCTATTTTTTTGGGGGAGGAGGGTAACAATCTACTATTATCCTGGAGCTCACTAAGCAGGCTATGCTGGAACCATTTGCCTCCCCAGTGCAGGAAGTACAGCACATTCCACCTTTGCCCTGTTTTATTTTTAGTTATTTTAAGTTTTAGCATACTCTGGGATCAAACTGCAGTCATCATGTTTTCAAGAATTTACCTCTTGAGCTATTGACACACTCGCTTAAGATTCTTCTAAAGAATTGATCACTGTTAATAAACTACCAACCAGAAAGTGGCACACACATATAATCCCTTCACATCAGAGGCTAAAGCAGAGTGACCACACTCTGAGTGGCTCAAGGCCAGTCTGGGTTACACAGTGATCTTCATGGGAGGCTGGGCTCCAGAGTGAGACTGTTTCAAAACAACACAATGCAAAATTAGAAGTCTATCAGTTTTTGGACAAAGAAGACATTCCAATTACCAAGCACTAGCATATTAAGGACCTCACTATGATGCTGAGTATTATTCTATTTTACTTTATTTTATTTCAGATAACATTGCTGTTTTAGTTTCTGCCCTATCTACTCTTTGCAGTCTCCTTTTATTTAATTGATTGGGGCTATGTGGTACAAGAGGTCTTATGGAAAGATAATAATAAGTGCCTTTTTTTAACACTGACATTTTTCTGAGAGCGATGAGGAGGACATAATCCTCCCTCAGGTTACATACCTCAAGTACAAGCATTATTAGAGAAGAAATGCTGAGAAATATGAATCATGTTGAATCTTTACAGTAACTTAACTTTTCCCATTTTAATTATTGAAAGTGGTCATGATTGGGCATTTTGGTTGCTTGATTGGCAATTGTCCGGCCCCTTCCCCCCACACTGCTATTAGCAATTGCCAATGCGTAAAACCAAGAAAATGTACCAGATGTACAGCGATGAAGGCCTGACTGGAACCTGCTGTCACCTCCACAGTCTCAGATCGTGAACAATGTTGTTACCACTCTGGGTTGACTTGGGAGGGGAGAACTCTCCTGCTGGCCTAGGAAAGGATTCCAAAATGGCTTCTACTGTTAGAAGGAGACTCAGTCCAGCCTAGAGAACCTTCAAACCAGTCTCTTCTGACAGTTCTGTCCAGTTATGGACCCTACACCATGTAAACTTTTTCTTGGGTGTCTTCAACCATGACAAACTCAAATGACACATAGCTGACCTACCTAAAGAAACTTCCTCACCCGACCAGAGCCATCTGTATATAATCTCAATGGTCTGCAACCAAGTTAAGATTAACTGCCATGGCAGCAAGAGTGCATGGATGACTGATTATAAGACCAACATTCTTTTTACCCTTCCTAAAAAATCTCTCTCCTGTTCAACATCCCAGTGCCATGGCACAATCTCCAATAAAACCTTATCCAAGTGACTGACTTTATCACCTACCACTGGTCTTTTTATCCCAGATGAGTGCTGGGCTGAGAGCATGAAGATTAATTGTAACAGACACCTTCTCATTGCTGGGGAAAACCCTGGTCAAAAGCTGCTTATAAAAGGAAAAGGGTTTTTTTTTTTTTTATTTTCAGCATAGTCTTGAAGGGTAAGCTTCATCATGCAATGGCAGAGCAGAGGCTGAGAATCACATCTTGCCACCTCCAGCAAGGTTCAACAACCCAACCTTGACATCAGCTGGAGGTTGAATATGAGACTTAATCACAAAGGCACATCAGAGGTAATTCCTAGAATAGGTAATACCAGACACTTCTAGAAGCACCTAGAAGACAGCAGAGGGTTTTAAAGAGAGGCCAGAAGCAGAAGCCATGGAGTGTGTGACTGAAGGAAGCTGGGAATCCACCAGTGCAAAGGACCCTGCTGGCGAGGTGAGGGCTATGGAGTCTAGACTTCAAAGATTCTGCAAACCCAGCCCATGCTGGGTCGCAAAAGCTGCCAAGAGTTATTACATCTGGCTGCTGAGCAGATGTAACAGTAAGCGCTGAAGGTCCTGACACCACAGCTTAGAAGTGTGACACCAGCTGCTGGGAGCTGGCTGACTTGCTCTTTAAGCCCCATGGTCACACTGAGAGCAGAATTCAGACTGCATGAGCTGGGATTTGCTGAACACTTAAGAAGCTGCAATTTTGCCTTTTAATACTTCCAAGTTAGCACAACAAACAAACCATCATCCATGATGCAGGATCACATAGAGGGAGCCTTGGGATAAACAGAAGAATGCAGAGTGAAGCCACTTAAATGAGGCATGCGTAACTTTTTACCACAGTATGGTAATCGAAACAAAATCACACAGCCACATACAGAGGTAAAAACATAGAAGTTGCATTATACAAATACAGAAAAATCCATCAGAAACTATCAAAATGCCCAGGAACATGAGAAATAGCTGCAATTTTGAAGCTCTTAATAAGAGAGACAGATAGCTCGACCTATAGACAACATGTTAGACAAGAAAATCATTCCTCTCACACACTCTTGTGTTCATCTCTTTAGATTTATAATTGTGATTAGCACTTACTCATCACTTTTATTAAATATATATATTGCATACACTATAGGAATTATAAATTCATACTGCATAAAATTTTACAAAGGTACCAGAAATAATAAATCTACACTTTGTTCATTTGCTAAGTTACAGGCCTCAGGCAGGCCTATGCTCTCAGGACTCTGGGGTCTCTGGTCACAGCCCTTCCTTTTTTGTGACTGTGGCCTCTGCAGCCACACCTCCACTGCTCTTATGATTCCATTTGAACTGTTCCCCACAGGCTTGTGTTTTGGGTCTTTAGTCCCTTGTTGTCACTAATTTGAGAAGTCCTAGAAAATTTGGTATCCATGGAGGTAGTTGGAACCAAGGAAGGTCCTAGTTCTTCCTGTTGCCTGCATGGTCATAATGTGAACAGGTGTCCTCTGTTACATGCTTCTGCTGCCATGATGTCCTGCATAAGAATACAGGGCCAAAGATGGATGGACTGAACATATTGGAACCACACTCCAACATAGAGAGTCTACCACATAGAGAGTCTCCAACATAGAGAGTCTAAGCCCATGAAAAATTGATCAGTCCTGCAACTCCTGGCCCCAGGCATTGGCTCCTTCCCTCACTGAGCTGTTGACCAAAGTGACCCATGAGGTCCCCAAAACAAGACAGAATTCTGCCAAAGCTGTCAAAGCTCTTGAATACCTACTCCAGGCCTGAGGTAAGATCCTGTTGCTGAAGAAACCACAGAAAGCCATCGATCAGCACAGAGACCTTGCCAGGTCCCGAATGGTAACCAGCCCTCATTTGGTAGTTAGTGCAGGGCTGGAAGGCACTGCAAAGCTGCTAGGGAAAAGTAGTTAAAGATAGTTGGAGTAAACAGAGATGACTGATATGGAGTACAGTCGGCCACCATGAGTAGGCCGAGCACACTGGCTACTGGGAGAGAACAGAGAACCAAGTAATGAACACTTGTGCAATGGAAGCGCCAAAGCCTGTGGTAAGCAATAGCTTTGAATTTGGCCAAGTAATCCATTCAGTGACAAGGAGCCCTTGGCTGGAATTGGGGACTCAGGGTTAAATACATTGGGAACCAAAATCTTGGACCCCTCAAAGAGAAATTCACTTTACAAGTGAATTACAAAGAGGTAACTCACAATAGAATCTTGCCAATTTAGAAATGTGTATCTCAGTTAACCTATACTAATCTCATTCGCCAATGGAAATTCTGTTTGTATTTTTCAGAAGTCAATGTCACCTTCCTGACAGGTTCAGAAGATAAACTTTAGAAAGACACTCACAAGCCTCCACTGGCTACCAGACCATTGAAAGGATAGATCCAAGCATTTGGAATTTACCCTGGAATCTTACATTGGGAGAAGGAAAAGGGTGAAGTCAGATGTCATACGGAGATAGAATTATTTTCCCAGGAAGAGATTTCACACAGTTCTGATTGTTCAGCTGGTAAGTTGCTTGCCTGCAAAGCCCAACAACCTGTTCAATTTTCCAGTACCCACGTGAGGCCAGATGAGCAAAGGGGTGCATGCATCTGGAGTTCAGGTGCCATGGCTAGAGGCCCTGGTGCACTCATTCATTCTCTCTGTCTCTGCCCCTGTCTCTCCCTCTCCCTGCAAATAAAAAGTAAAAATATTTTAAAAGATGCCTGACACCTGAGTGGACACTTAACAACTGCTCATTGATATTTTAACAGAAAATAATAGACTATTATGAAGGATTACTAGTCTGATACCATTTTATGTTAGAATTAATCAAGATATACTTAAATTGGTGGATGGATGACCTTTTTGCTAGGATATAAAATAATCACTGGTAAAAATAAAAATTATAAACTAATATACATTGACAAAGAGGATGTATACACGGAATCCAAGAAAATTATAGTGAATATAGAATAGTTTAAAAAATGAGTTTCTCTCTGACTAAGAGATTAACACGGAGAAAATTGCTGTAATTTATATGCTATGTACTCTCAGCAGGTCTTTGCTGACTCAGTGACTGACTAACAAGGAGACTAATTTCACTTTAATATCTGTTCTTCTCATCCTTTATGAGTGGTTTGAAGAGGAATTGCAAAGGTCAAAAGCCTGGCAACATAGGAGAGAAATAATATACTCATAACCTACTAAATGGGAGCCTATGAGTATTGAAGAAACACTGACCCAAGATTTCTCATTGTTTGAAAATCAATTCACTGAACTTGAATACACATAGTAATCTAAATAAATATGCCCATGTATAATTAAGTAACTAAATCTGGATAAATAAAAAATAAAAATAATTGCACCATTTTAGAAGACATTACTGAATATTTAATTATATATAACTATAGGAAATTATATTTTAGTAGTTTGCTTAGAGGTATTAAAAACCCTTTAGAAAAGTGGTCATACTATCATTATTCTAATAATTTTCAAGATTACTAAAGTATGATTGACTTAAGATACATGTAGTAAACTTTAAGACATATTTCCATTATATTATTTGAAAAGGAACACAATGTGAATTGTTAACTTAAATTCCATTAAATAAAACAGCATTCTGATAAAGAATGCTCCTAAGGTTTTTCAGACTGAAGATAGAAACTGGAAACTTGTTTACACCTGTGATGTAAAAATGCTAATAAATTCTGACAATGGTTTCTAGGTAGATGACTCAAGTCGCTTTAGAGCACTTGTGTCATGCAGTTGCAAATGGAAAAAGACAGTCATAATTAGGAAGACCATGCTGATCACTGCTCTGAAGATCAGCAGTCGTTATGCATTGGTCTTGGGATCAATGATTTGCAAACAAGTTGAGTTCCCAAGATGCTTCGTGGTATCAGCCAAGTGGAAAAACTGCAATGATGCAGCAAAGAAGAGAGAGAATGGCTCAGAGATGTGTGCTCTCCTACATGGGAGGGTTTTGGCTCAAAAGAAAAAGAATTCCTTTATATTAAACAAAACGAGTTCTGTGAGTGATACGTTGGCCATGACACTAAGGAGAGACATGTGTAGGTGTACAGGGTATGGGCACTTGGATGTGACATTTATTTCATCTACTTCTAAGAGTATTGTCTCACTCATAAATGAGATGAAATATTGTTCTTCCACATGTGGAAAGAACACAGTTTTCTAAAAGATCTTAAGTATTGCAAATGACGAGTTAAGCAAGATATATTCATAGTATAGCATGCCTATTTGAGAGTGATGGAGCCTTATCTCAGCTCTAAAGTAGGCTTAAGTCAGGAAATAAGATGGGAAGCTCTTATGGTCAACTGAATCAGAGTCTCTCAGTTCTTTGTCTTACAAGTTCAAGGATGGACATCTCTAGCATAACCAAGAATTAGGTTATAGGAGAAAATTTCAGTGCATAGAGAAAGCAAGAGTAGAAAATTAAAACTTATATTACATTCATTGAGGCATGAACTAAGAAAAAAAAATAAAGAGCATTCTGCAGTAGAGAGGTGACCTGCAAAAGTGGCCAAGTAGCACTCAGGACTAGTGGTTTATATATCTTGGAAAAGAAAGTCGTTTTATTGGTTTAAAGGAGAGTCCAACAGTTTCATTCGGGCCTCCATTTAGTCTGGAGTCTTTCTCCTCCCCTTCAAACTTTTAGGCATCATATTTAATAGAAGAAAGTGCATCAACCTTGTTTCCTGAAATAATAAATTATGAGATATTCTCTCATATTTCTTATCTGAGGCTGAACTGGCAATTGGTGGCCGTATATTATACTTGAGGTTCCTGGGCCTCTCTCTCCAATACAGAATTTACCTCCAGCGTGTTCTCATAGGTTGTTACTAATATTTGTTAAGGCATATATAGGATTTTTGTTGTTTTTGCTTTGGGGCTGTTTTTCTGACTAACTACATACAAAGTTGGACTGGTTTGCTGATAATTGCTATCAGTCCTTCAAGTTTGTTTAAGATGCAACTTAGCAATAGAGCCATCTCTCCAGCCCTGCTTTTCTGTGTGTGTGTATGAGTATTGCATATGCATGTGTGTGTGTGTGTGTGTGTGTGTGTGTGTGTGTGTGTATGTGTCTGTCTGTCTGTCTGCCTGCCTGTCTGTCTGTCTATGGTCAAATGTGTGTGGTCCAATTCTGCAAGTACAGGCCAGAGGTGAAGTCGCAATGCTTATTCATGTATTTTTTTGATTGAGACAAGGTCTCTTTCTCTTAACTGGAAGATGTTGTCATCAAACGCCAGGGTTTTTCCAGCCTCCCACTGCTTCTGACTGGGGCAATCTACCTGTCTGGCTACACCTAATATGTTATCTTAGTTCTGGGGAATCAATTTATTTTTAACAATCAATTCCAGAAGCAAAACTTGGAGAACACTAAGCTTACCTTAATTTGATGTGTGAATTTTAAAATATACCCCAGCCAATGGGAGGGTCCCAAAGACATCACCATTTCTAAACACATCTTCCTAAAGTGAGACATTTAGAAAGAATACTTAGGTTTAACTTCTTCCAGGCCCTCATTTTTGTCTTGATGACAAATTAATGAGTGAATATTGAATTCAAGTGTTTCCTTTGGAAGCCAGTGCATTTTTTTTCAGAAAAATAACATTTTAATTGATGCTTGTGGTTAGAACTATATGATTATAGGTGATTTTTAGAATGTGAAGTTTCTTTTGTCAGGTCTAATTTGATAAGAGTAGTTTTAATTGACAAAAGTCATTTGGGAATATTAATAATGTGATGAATATTGAATGTAATGAAAATATAGCTGCCTAGTTAATGAGATTCATAATAGTGAGAAAATATTGAAACTAAGTCAGGGATTTAAAGATGTGTAAATATCATGTTTGTTATTTGATTCATAAAATTTTAATACACATATATTAAAATATTACCATTCATTTTCAAATAAAAATATTATCTTTCATTGTAGATGAGTACAAATGGCTTGATACTAATGCACATGATTGAGGGTACTTCCTCCTTAAAAGAAATATCTATTCAATATCATGAAACTGGTAATAATCACAGATGTGCCCCTTTAGTAAGCAGTACTAATAAAGTGGACTAAACTGATAGCCAGTAATTCAACACAGAGAATTAATCTGTCTCCTTCATTTATCTCTTGTCTTTTCTACTTTAGCCCCTGGAACAATACAAGAAGCTATACAATCTTTACTTTCATACAATAAGCTCCCAAGGAAGTTGTGGGCATAGCCTGGTAAGAGGGTCCATGAGTCCTTGAATAGAAGGGGAGGAAGCCAAACCCCAAGACAAATTGAGCAGACTGCTACTCCATGCCCTAGTCCTTGGTTCCTTCCGACATTGAGCTGTTGATCAAAGAGACCCATGAGGTCCCCTAAACAAGACAGGCTTCTGTCAAAGCTCTTGAATACCCACCCCAGGCCATCAGTAAAACCCTATTGCTGAAGAAACAACAGTAAACCATTTTACAACACTGAGAGACACTGCCTAATCCAGAATGATTACCAGCTCCCAAATGGTAGCATGTGAAATGCTGGAAGGTGCTACTTGAGCTACCAGGGGAAATTGGTCAATGAAATTTTTGAGAAAGCAGAGACTACTAATATACAATTCAGCATTCAGTCACGATAATGCTGAACACACTGCTTTATGCTAGAGATCAGTAAGTCAAGAAGTGATCACCTGTTCAATTGTGGTGCTAAAACCTGGGGTGGGGGGGTAATCCATCACTTTAAAATTGTCTAAGAGATCCACTTATTGACAAGGAACCCGTAACTGGAATTGGGATCCAGAACAAAATCCTTTGGGAAGCAAAAACCTGGGTTCCAAGAGGAAATCCACACTGCCAGAGACTTACACAGAGGCTATACCAATTAGAATCTTGCCAAATTAGCAATGTGTGTATAATTTAACATATACTGATCTCATTCTCCAATGGAGATTCTGTTTGTATTTTTCAGAAGGTAGTGAGAGAGCAGTGGTCAACCCAATTCCACCAAAAAAGCCATGGTATGATGGCTGATATCCAGGCAAGAGATGAACCACTCTGGCCAATCATGTAGGCCCCATATGAAATCTATGAGATAGTGGTGTGATAAACAAGAGACCTATCACCACAGTAAGTCAGATAACCCAGAATAGATCAACAATACAGACACCAATGATACCCAACACAACCCAAAACAGAAGTCCAGAGACACTTAAGATCTCAACAATAAAGCAGACTTAAAACTCACTGATCATGACTCAGGGAACTGAGCAGAAGAGGGGGCAGAAACAATGTGAGAGCCATGGTGGGGGAGAATATACAGAGACATTGCACCCTTCAGCAACAACACACAGAGCAGAGGTGGAAAGAAACTGGCTACATCTTGTAAAATTCATAACCCCCTACTCCATGGACTGATCCAGTATGCCCAATGAGGAGGATACCCAGTGGATTGGGTACAGGGAGGAGGGAAATGGAGGTAACATCAGAAGATTTGCTCTTTAAATGTCAATAAAAAAAGTCATCATCTTTTTCATTTCAGAGATGATCCCTTCACAACCATCATCACTTTTCTATTGGGATCTCTTATTTCAGAGAGCTTGAACAACCTATTTCATTTCTTATCAAATAATCAGAGAGTAGTTATTAGTGCATTGAATAGTCATAAATTGCAGCTGTGGGAAAATATTAAACTGTGATCTACCTGCTGTCTCATTCATTAGACCTTCTTTTTGTTAAGCAATGTTGATTTTATAACTGATCCTATTTTAAGCCCTGACATTAGAAGGAGGATACGGAAGGTACAGATTGCCATGTCTCTCTCTTTCTCATCTGTGAGATTTTGAAATAACATCCCCCCTAATAATTAGTTTGCCCAACAATCTCATGCTGGGTAAAGGGGAAGGCTAATGTCCTGGTTCTCACCTCAGAATGAACTTTCTTCCTTGAAAAACATTTCACACAGTGATGACAATTTATATCACAATTAAATTAAAATGCATTTTTTCATCTCTTTAAAAATAAAATCTTAACATTGCTATTGCAAAAGCAGAGACACTAGGAATCTTTCTCTCCAAGTTTTGCCTAAGATATTGTTTTGCAGACTTCTTACTTTAATGCAGATAAAGCTCCTGAATAATCCTGTCACATCCACTGAGATTGAAAATGTAATCAAAAAACCTCTCCAAAAGGAAAGTCCAGGACAAGATGAATTCTCAACCAAATTCTACCAAACCATCATCATAGAATGAAACCAGTCTTTCTGAATTTTTTGTTTGTTTGTTTAATAGCAGAACAGGGATTGCTTCCAAACTCTTTCTATGAAGCTACTACCATCATCCTAATACCAAAACCAGACAGAATTACAAGGAGAAAGGAAAACTATAAACCAGTATCACTGATGAACTTGGATGCAAAAATTCTAAAGAAAATCCTTGCAACCAAAATAAAACATTTCAATCATATTATCCACCTCCAAAAGATAGGCTTTATCCCAGGGATGCAGGGGTGGTTCAACTTATGGAAGTTGATTAAAATAATCTACAACAATAATAAACTTAACTGAAAGAACCACATGATCATCTCAACTGCTGCAGAAAAGACCTTCAACAACATTCAACATTCATTCACGATCAAAACACTGGAGAGACTGCAAATAGACGGTTTATACCTGAACAAAATAAAGCCACATATAAATCTCCTAAATACGAAATCAAACACAATGTGGAAAGATGCAAGGAGTTCTCACTAATATAGGGAATAACACAGGGATTCCACTCTCCACTGCTTTTCAACATGGAGCTTGAAATTTTAGCCCAAACAATAAGGTAGGAGAAAGATATAAAAGGGATATAAATTTCAAAGGAAGAAGTGAAACTATCCTTTTTTGATGATAATATGATACTATACATAGCAGACACAAAGCAGAGTACCAGTATGCTCCTGTAGGTAAGAAACTCCTTCAGCAAAATGGTGGGATACAAAATTAACACACAAAAATCAGTAGTCTTCCTGTACAAAAATGATATGTATACAGTAAACGAAATCAGTGAGACTGTCCCGTTTTCAATAGCATCAAAAAAAAAAAATGGCCAGGCATGGTGTTGCATGTCTTTAATCCTGGCACTCGGGAGGCAGAGGTATGAGGATTGCCATGAGTTGAAGGCCACCCTGAGACTACATAGTGATTTCCAGGTCAGCCTGAACTAAAGCGAGACCCTGACTCGAAAAACCAAAAAAAAAATAAAAAAATAAAAAATAAAAATAAATAATAAAATATCTAGGAATAACACTAACCAAAGATGTGAAAGGCTTGTATAATGAAAACATAAAAGGACTGAAAAAGGAAATTGAGGAGGACATGGTAAGATGGAAACATCTTCCATGCACTTGGATAGGTAGAATTGATATTATGAAATGGCAATACTTCCAAAAGCATTACATGTATTCAATTCAATGCCAATGAAAATCTCAGTTTCATTCTTTATAGACATAGAAAAAAATCTCAAAATTTATTTGGAATGGCAAAGCCCCCATAAACTCTACACCATGACAGGGCTTAAAGCAAACATCACAGTTATAACTCTGAATATTAATGGACTTAATACACCCATGAAAAGACACAGGCTAACAGGGTGGATCAGTAAAATGGACACTTCCATCTGTGGCCTTCAAGAACTGCACCTCGCCTCTAAAGACAGAAATCTCAGTGTGAAAGGGTGGAGCATAATCTTCTGTGCAGATGGAAA